>WNWK01014863.1:0-49819 GCA_009830355.1 Cherax destructor
ATGTTTCTAAAGTGAACTGAAATCATAGCTGACCAGGGAAACCCCCAGTGTGTGTGTGTGTGTGTGTGTGGGTTGTACTCACCTATTTGTGGTTGCAGGGTCGAGTCATAGCTCCTGGCCCCGCCTCTTACTGATTGCTTAGGCCCCTCTCTCTCCCTGCTCCATTTTAAAAACCTAGTCTTAAAACTATGTATGGTTCCCCCCACTATGTCGCTTTCTAAGCTATTCCACTTCCTAAAAACTCTATGACTAAAAATCTTCTAACATCCCTTTGACTCATAGGAGTCTTCCCCAATTATGCCCCTTGTTTCTGTGTGTGGGGTTTGTGTGTGTGTGTGTTCCTTTTGAAGGTGTAACTAAAGCAATGTTGTGGGTCCACGTAAAACGACCGTCACCAAATGATCAGAAACGGTAAAAAAGTTCTTCGTCACCCCCTTCACGAGCTGCCTTCGAAACACCATGGCCTCCAGGGACTCCACGGTCGGTAACCTCCCATTGCTACTCCCCATCCCCATACCTTTCCACTTCTCCCTGAATGTAAAATAACCCATCGTCTAACCCCACCCTACCTCTTGGGGTTTACCATTCCGTTTGTTCTTTCAAAAAAAAAAAATATCGAAATTCGAAGAAAAAAATCCATGCATATTAAAGCATACTAAATTTAATAATAATAATAATAATAATAATAATAATAATAATAATAATAATAATAATAATAATAATAATGGTGTCAGACACTGTCGACGGCAGATGAACAAGGATCTGAAGGGCTGCAAGGTGGTCGACCTGACGCTTCCTTCAAGTCGAAGCTCAAGAAAGAGCTGGTCAATCGTGATGGAAGGCAGTATTCCCCCCTTTATACCCCCTTTACTATTTCCCCCTGACCTCTCCATTCCCCTTCCCTCTTATCCCTTCCTTCTATACATTTGTCTCTACGGCCTGTATACCTTGACTTATATGTCCCCGCCAATATCCCTCTAACCTTTATATTCCTTCTGCACGTATATAGATAATCTATTGTTTCTTTTTTCATGTGGGTATTGACCTTTCAGAATGGGAAAAAACAAAAGGTCCACATATTGTGTATCATTGCTGTAGTGACCTGGAAAAAAGATGTGTGAAATAGGCTTTTGTTGCGACGATGTTCCGCTTTGTGAGGAACTTTAGTGAGCCCTTGTTAAGGCTTCAAAAGCTCTTCGCAAAACTGAATGTGAGTTTGGTAGATCTCTATACAGAGCGGAACATGGCGAAGCTCAGCCCAGAGTGAAGCATGACTTGACAGAGCTCTATCCAGAGCGTGTCGCCTGGAACCTTTCTACACACACACACACGGGCTCTTGCTGTTAAGATATGGGCATTGTATCCCCGTTGTACATCCTCAGAGACCTGTTGAGCCAGACGACTGCCTCACGCTGAGCTTCAGAGACGGCAACACCGAACACGCTTACAGACACCACCGTGAAACCTTCAGTGGTGCCGCCACCACTGCTGCACCACTGGTTATCACACTGATAGCCATCGCTAGATTCCTCCTTATGCCAAGGTGAGAGTGGGTAAGGCTGGTTGATGGGGTTCAGAGTCTGTCTACTACACGAGGGTCATTAAGGCCACCAGTCAAGAATACTTTTAATACTTTAGATGGGGAACAAAGTAATATCTCACTGCATATACACTGTGAGATATACACCTCTCGTGTATATATCCTGTAATGAGGGCAAAGTATAAGGGATGGAAGGAATAGGGGACGAGGGAGGAAAATGAGAAACAGGAGAGGTAAGAGAGAAATGGGAACCAAAACAGGTGTGAGAATTGGTAGGAGAGGAGATTGGGAAATTAAAAAAGGTAGAGGAGACAGAAGATTGAAAAAACGAGGAAAAATGGATACAGAGGTGAGACACAAGAGTGGGAATGTAATGAGGAACAGAAATATTGATTCATTCTTTGTTATAGATAAAAATCTGGATTCATTCATTCATTCATTTTGCGATTGATCCCTCTCAGTACACTACTCGTGTACACTACTTATGTACACCATTCATATACACGTATGTACACCAGAACAAATGTACACAAGAGCTCATGTACACCACGTACGCAAGAGCAAATGTACATTATTCATGTATTCAAGAACTCATGTACACCACTCATGTGCACTAGAACTCGTGTACATTACTAATATACACAGGAACTCATGTACGTACCCACTCACATAAACATTCACTCATGTACACACGGACACATGTACACAGACACAGTGATAAAGTGTTACTGGTGTTGACAGTGCTGGTGGAGGTGTACTGGTGTACCTGGCGTGTGTACTAGTACTGGCAACCATGACTTCCGTCTCTGCTGCCCGATCCTTCCCTATAGTAAGTATGTTCCTTCACTATAGTAAGTATGTTCCTTCCTTATAGTAAGTATGTTCCTTCACTATAGTAAGTATGTTCCTTCCTTATAGTAAGTATGTTCCTTCCCTATAGTATGTTCCTTCACTATAGTAAATATGTTCCTTCCTTATAGTAAGTATGTTCCTTCCTTATAGTATGTTCCTTCCCTATAGTATGTTCCTTCCCTATAGTAAGTATGTTCCTTCACTATAGTAAGTATGTTCCTTCCCTATAGTATGTTCCTTCACTATAGTAAATATGTTCCTTCCTTATAGTAAGTATGTTCCTTCCTTATAGTATGTTCCTTCCTTATAGTATGTTCCTTCCCTATAGTATGTTCCTTCCCTATAGTAAGTATGTTCCTTCACTATAGTAAGTATGTTCCTTCCTATAGTATGTTCCTTCCTATAGTATGTTCCTTCACTATAGTATGTTCCTTCCAGTAAGTATGTTCCTTCCTATAGTATGTTCCTTCCCTATAGTAAGTATGTTCCTTCCCTATATTAAGTATGTGCCTTCCCTATAGTAAGTATGTTCCTTCCCTATAGTAAGTATGTTCCTTCACTATAGTAAGATGTTCATTCCCTATAGTATGTTCCTTCCCTATAGTAAGTATGTTCCTTCCCTATAGTAAGTATGTTCCTTCCCTATAGTAAGTATGTGCCTTCACTATAGTAAGTATGTTCCTTCACTATAGTATGTTCCTTCCCTATAGTAAGTATGTTCCTTCCCTATAGTAAGTATGTTCCTTCCCTATAATAAGTATGTTCCTTCACTATAGTATGTTCATTCCCTATAGTATGTTCCTTCCCTATAGTAAGTATGTTCCTTCCCTATAGTAAGTATGTTCCTTCCCTATAGTATGTTCCTTCCCTATAGTAAGTATGTTCCTTCCCTATAGTAAGTATGATCCTTACTATAATATGCTCCAGTATCGATGAATTTGTGTGTGTAGTTACACGGTGTGGTGTTGTGCCTCACCGTGTGTGTTACACCGAGTTTGTTGGTGTGTTACACCATGTGTTTGTGTGTCACACCGTGTGTTGGCGTCACACCGTGTGTTGGTGTGTTACACCGTGTGTTGGTGTCACACCGTGTGTTGGTGTGTTACACCATGTGTTGGTATGTTACACCGTGTGTTGGTGTGTCACACCGTGTGTTTGTTGTGTTACACCGTGTGTTAGTGTGTTACAGCGTTTGTTGTTACAGCGTGTGTGTGACTGGCTGGTGTGGACCAGTGACCATTTACACCGGGTGGTTGGGCTGCGCATCACGTGGTTCATCTCCCATTATCTTCGCAGCAGCAGCCAACACTGCAGACATGGTCAGTACCTCTCTGCTTTACCATCTTCTTTATTGTTTCAGTCCCTCCTTTATTGCCATGTCTCCTCTTTATTGTACAGTAATTTCATCGTTGCATTTCTTCTGCCCTTGCATCTTTTCCTGCACTTCTTTAATAACCTTCCTTCTTAATCTTCCTTCTTAACCTTACTTCTTAACCTTCCTTCTTAACCTTCCCTCTTAATCTTCCTTCTTAATCTTCCCTTAACCTTCCTTCTTAATCTTCCTTTAAACCTCCTTCTTAACCTTCCTTCTTAATCTTCCTTTAACCTTCCTTCTTAACCTTCCTTTTTAACTTTCCTTTTTAATTTTATCTCTCGCTTCCTCCATTTACTTCCTATTCCTTCTATTTAAATCCTGTCTATTTACATCCCTTTCCGTCTTTCATTTATCTTTTCCCTCCTTCATTTGCCTCTTTATTTTTTATTTGTCTCTCCTTTCCCTCCTTTATTTGCCTCTTCCTTATTTGTCTCTCTCTTAATTCTTTTATTGCATCTCTTCCTTTTTTTATATTTGCCTATTCCTTATTTTATATATCTCTTTTCTGTATGTGTCTAACTTTCCCACCTTTATTTCCCCCTTCTTTGTCTTTCTCCCTCCTTTATTTGTCTCTCCCTTCTTTACTTGCCTCTTCCTGCCTTGACTATTCACCCATGTTGGCACCCCCCACCAGACATGATTTAAATACAAACTTTTCTCATTAGAACTGAAGAAAAGTTTTCCTTGTTTCCTCAAACTTAGATTTTTAAAGTCTCTCCCCCTAAAATGTTTACCTCACCTCCTAAGAACGGGTCACGTATCCCCATTTTTGTGCACAGTCCCAAAATGTTTACCAAAAGTCCCAAGGACCTGTCAGCTACTCCAGTCTCGTACGTACTATCTAAAAATGTTTACCGCATGGTGTAAGGACCGGTCATGTTACTCGAGTCTCGTACACACTACCTAAGACTGTTTACCGCATGATGTAAGGACCGGTCATGTTACTCCAGTTTCGTACGCACTGCGTAAGACTGTTTACCGCATGATGTAAGGACCGGTCGTGTTACTCCAGTCTCGTACACACTGCGTAAGACTGTTTACCGCATGATGTAAGGACCGGTCATGTTACTCCAGTCTCGTACACACTGCCTAAAACGTAAAGAAAGTGGATGGAGAAAGCACTAAGATGCCACAAACATCTTGCAAGTCCAGGAGTGCAGCTGCGTCTGTTATGTAGAAAGTGTGTGTGTGTTTTATTTGCCACATGCATTTGTTCATTATAATTTTACCGGAGGATGTAAGGACCGGTCATGTTACTCCAGTCTCGCATGCACTGCCTAAAATTGTTTACTGCATGTATTAAGGACTGGTCATGTTACAGTAGGGCACCAACTTACAACATTAATGTGTTACCAAAAATTAATCATAAATCGATTGTTCGATACTTTGAACCTATTTTGTCATAAGAAGTAATGTAAAATCAATCAGTGTGTTCCCACGACCTAATATTCCGTATCTATTTATTTTTTTCCGCACAAATTTTTTTACCTAGTTTTTACTTTAAATATGTTTTTAAATTGTATATAATTTATCTCCAAGGTCATATATTTCCTTATCTGTGGCACTTGGGTATCGGTGCCACTATTCTTGGCTTTCCAATCATGTATGACTGTTATCCAAGGTAAATACTTAAAAAACATCAAACACGAGGGATGAGAGTAAATACAGCATGGCTAGAATGTTTACTTCCTGCCACCTGCCATGAACACTCCTTCACCAGGGCAAGTAGTTCACGCTGTTGAAGGTAAGAGTCACTTGTTCGTAAGAAATTAACTGGGGTGCAAAGTGCCAATGTCATAAGTGCGAAGCATCGTAACTCAGAACCTCGTAAGTCGAGGGCTCCGCTCTACACCAGTCTCGTGCACACTACCCAAAATATTGAAATCAAAATATTCCTTAAAAAGCTGTGTCTTTATGCTGGTGAAGAACTCTTGATCTGAAGAGCTGGTGATATCCTTCCTTTACTCGGATGAAACCTGATTCTTGTTACCCAGGCACTGTATGACCCTCATGGATTTAGCACTTCTACTTGCAATAAAAATGTTTCAAAATACTATACTTACATATATGCAAATGTGAGCTTGTGGGATTTTTAGTTTTGTTTCTTTGTCAACTACATGCTTAATAATAATATTAATAATTATAATAATAATGATAAAGCCATTATTTTGTTTCAGTATTTGTGTGACAAATCATTCTTCAGCTTCCTAGAAAGCAACAACTCTCAACCAACAGTTTTGCCAGCTATGATCAACGACTCGCTTGTTAGTGACTCAGTAGTCAGCGACTTCATTGTCAGCAACCCATTTGTCAGTGACTTAGTCATAAGCGACCTCATCAGCGACAACGGGAGCAGCCAGGGGTGAACGACCTCCCGCAGATAGTCCTAACATCTGAGAACGACACAATGCCCACTCAAGAAGATCTCATGTGTCCTCACCCTGCCTACTATTCTTACTTCACTCTCCTCATTCTGGTGGCTGCTTCTCTACTAGCTCAGGTTGGTACCTATCTGTGAGCTGCATACCTATCTGTAGGGTCATGGGGACCTATCTGTAGGGTCATGGATACCTATCTGAAGGGTCATGGGTATTTATTTATGGGACCTGGGTACCTATGTATGGGACCTGGGCACCTATTTATGGGAGTTGGGTACCTCTGTGTTTATGAATGATTTGGAAGGACCAAGAACATATCTCTATTTTCCCCATACAACTTTCAGTTCACGCGATGCGCTCTTTTCATGAACATAGCTTTCTATGTTATCATGGTACCTATGTTAGCAAAGGTACAGAGCTATGTTAGCAGGATACGTACCTATGTGAGCAGAGTACCTGTTTCTGTGAGAAGGAATCCTAACTGTAATGGTTTTCTTATTAGTAGTCAGAGGATTGAGCCTTCACCACTTCTAGAGCTTTAGCCACATTGGCTTAGTACTTTGAGATAGTTAATTAACTGTTGTTTCAGCTACTGTGTCACTGCTTCAATCTTTATTTCAGTTATTGTTGCAGGCAATGTAACTGTTTAAACAACAATAGTAATAATAATAATAATAATAATAATAATAATAATAATAATAATCTTTATTTCTACAAGTACATGTACAAGGCATTTAGACCATAGTTGACATCAATGACATACTACAGAAAGCCCCTTGTTATGCTGAGCATTTCGGGCAAATTTGGTCAGTTTTGTCCCAGGATGCGACCCACACCAGTCGACTAACACCCAGGTACCCATTTTACTGATAGGTGAACAAGGACAGTAGGTGTGTTAAGGAAACACGCCCTAATATTTCCACCCATACCGGGGATTGAACCACGGGCCTCAATGTGTGAGCTGAGTGTTCTAACCTCTCAGTCATTTTCAGACACTGTCACTGTTTTAGCCTCCGTTTCGGTCACTGTTTCAGTCATTGCGCCACAGTTTCAGCCACTGTTATATTTCATTCTCTTTAAGTCTATTTTGGTCTCTGCTCCAGCCAGTGTTGTGTTTCAGTCTTCAATCACTTTGCCAATCATTTTGTTTCAGTTTCACTCACCGTCTCATCAGAGTTCCTAAGGATTTGTTTCAGCATACAATTGTGTCCTGTGTGCCTCAATTTGTTAACAATATTCCTCTCGAAACAATTTTCGATTTTAATTTTTACTCTGAAGTGAATTGAAATTAAAAACATAAGGACTGACACAAACTCACAAAATCGTAATAACATGATTGTAAACAATCCAGGGTACGGGTGGGGTTAGAACCTATGGCGAGTGAGTCGTAAAACTCCAAGCCAGTTCTACCACTCACTTGCCATGGGTTCTAACCCTATCCGTATACCTGGAGGGTTTTTTGGAGGCCAACGCCCCCGAGGCCCGGTCTGTGACCAAGCCTCGTGGTGGATCAGGGTTTGATCAACCAGGCTGTTGCTGGCCGCACGCAAACTGACGTACGAACCACAGCCCGGCTGGTCAGGTACTGACTTTAGGTGCATGTCCAGTGCCTTCTTGAAAACAATCAGGGATCTATTTTTTAATCCCCCTTATGTATGCTGGGAGGCAGTTGAACAGTCTTGGACCACTGACACCGTGTTGTCTCTTAGCTTATTCGTGGCGTCCCTGTTTTTCATTGGGGGGGATGTTGCATCTCTTGCACAGTCTTTTGCTTTTGTAGAGAGTAATTTTCGTGTTCAGAATTGGGACTAGTCCCTCTAGGATTTTCCAAGTTTATAATATCATGTATCTTTCTCGCCTGCGTTCCAGGGAATACAGATCAAAGGACTTCAACCGTTCCCAGTAATTTAGGTGCATAATCGTACTTACATGTGCCGTGAAAGTTCTCTGTATATGCTCCAGGTCAACAATTTCGCCTACCTTGAAGGGGGCAGTTAGTATACAGCAATATTCCAGACTAGAGAGCACAAGCAATTTGAAGAGCATCATCATGGGCTTGGCATCTCTATAGTTTTGAAGGTTCTCGTTATCCATCCTATCATTTTCCTAGCAGATGCGGTAGATACATTGTTGTGATTTTTGAAAGTGAGATTCTCTGACATTATCACTCCCAGGTCCTTCACATTAGTTTTCTCTCTATTATATGGTGGGAATTTGTTTTATACTCCGATACAGCTTTTAATTTCCTCGAGTTTTCCATAGCAGAGTAATTACAATTTGTCTTCATTGAACTTCATATTGTTTTCTGCTGCCCATTGAAAATTTATTTTCCAGGTGAGCTTCATGATCAAGAGTGCTGTGATGGTTTGCATTGTGGCAGTTCAGTGTACCATGAACCTGATAGTTATGAGGGCCAGACTCCATTCTGCTGCTGAGGACCAACACCACATGTAAGGGCTCTTAATCCGAGGAATTGGAGCTATCCTGTTCCTTGGCATCATATCCGATTGTCATATCTGTCATATGTGATTGTTATATCTGTCATAGCTGATTGTTATATCTGTCATATCCTATTGTTATATCTGATCGTTATATCTGATTGTCATATCTGATTGCTATATTTGATTGTCATATCTGATTGTTATATCTGATTGGCATATCTGTCATATCTGATTGTTATATCTGTCATATTTGATTGTTATATCTGATTGTTATATTTAATTGTTATATCTGATTGTTATATCTGATTGTCATATCTGATTGTTATATCTAATTGTTATATCTGATTGTTATATCTGGTTGTCATATCTGATTGTTTTATCTTTTATGTCTGATTGTTAGATCTGATTGTCATATATGATTGTTATATCTGGTTGTCATATCTGATTGTTATATCTGGTTGTCATATCTGATTGTTATATCTAATTGTCATATCTGATTGTTATATCTGGTTATCATATCTGATTGTTATATCTAATTGTTATATATGATTGTCTAGGTGGGATAGATTGAGGTCATTTAAGAACTCTCGTCGCTTTGATTAAAACCTTTACATTGACTCATTCTAAGTGGTCAGGCCATATAACCAGGTCTGGCCATTTAACCAAGTCAGGCCATTTAACCAGGTCAAGCCATTTAACCAAGTCTAACCATTTATTTGATCAAACTTTCCTCACCTCTCTCTTCCTGTCTAGCCACAATCTTTCTTACCCCTCATCCAGTATACCCACAAACTTTCGTACCTCATTCTTCCTGTCTACCCACAATGTTTATCACTGTCTCATCTTACGCCAGTTATTCCTAGCCCTTTCTTGCCATCCCTCTTACGGCATTTAAAAAAAAATAAGACTGGTAAAGGTGGTATATGTTTCCCCAGGTTGGTCCGAGACCGCATCAGCCTCTCAGTTGAACTCTGCCTCATCACCCTCCTTCTGGTCGCCCTCAACAGGCAGGTCAGTCATCTGTCAAAGTATTTACTTGTAGGTATGAAGTGTGTTTGTGTGGAATCACCGCATGTATTTCCTGTCTGTGTGTCACGCTAAGTTACATCTATCGAACGAAGTGTCGAGGCTTTGCGTTAGTTGGGGTACACAAGGATGTGTACTTGTAGTGGTTCATGGCGGGGTTCACATCCAAAGGCAACGATTGCTGTATTCAGCATACTACACGCAAGACTATCACCTCTGTGACTTTTTGGACTAAGTAAGTATAGGGTTATGTAATGGAGAAGTGGCCATCCTGATGGGTCTTACAGAGAAGTGGCCATCCTGATGGACCCTACAGAGAAGTGGCCATCCTGATGGACCCTACAGAGAAGTGGCCATCCTGATGGACCCTACAGAGAAGTGGCCATCCTGGTGGACCCTGCAGAGAAGTGGCCATCCTGATGGACCCTACAGAGAAGTGGCCATCCTGATGGACCCTACAGAGAAGTGGCCATCCTGATGGACCCTACAGAGAAGTGGCCAGCCTGATGGACCCTACAGAGAAGTGACCATCCTGATGGACCCTACAGAGAAGTGACCATCCTGATGGACCCTACAGAGAAGTGACCATCCTGATGGACCCTACAGAGAAGTGACCATCCTGATGGACCCTACAGAGAAGTGACCATCCTGATGGGTCCTACAGAGAAGCAGCAAGCTGCACATTGTTCATCAACAGTGGTAACGAAGATGGTTCTCTGGCGGTTGAGACACAAAACACACTTCACCTGCCCTTCTCTCCTGTCATATTAACCGTGAAAAATATTTTAATGCTAGGTTGAAGCCTTGCGTCTATAGTTCAGCCTGGTATAGTATGATCACTGGGGCGTTCTTGAAGACTTCGAAGCATTTTAGGAAAAAAAATTCAATATGGCAAACCTTACATCACTTTTCAATAGTTAATGTTCTTTAAGCTCTTATAACTCAGCATATTGCTTTAAGGACTGTGAGTATATTTTATCTGTATTGTGGTATTAATACGTATGTGGTATGAGGTGATCAAATGAGTTTTGAACTTAATGTAGTTGTGGTAAGATAAAATTACATGCATGTTGTAGTTTAAAGCGACTTGTTTTTTGCAATGTGACGCCCGTTAACTTATTTTAAGACAGCTATTGAATGAATGATGGTGAATGTGTATCCTCTATTGGATCGCCCGATGTACTAGAAGAAAATCCTCAGCAGCTTTATGTCGCTGCAGACAGAGAAAACATCCCGTCTGCTGTACCTGTGGCGGCGGGAGGTGGAGGAGCAGAGAGAGCGGGCAGCAGATATCAGGCAGAGGAACGAGGCTCTGGTCTACAACATCCTGCCCCAGCACGTAGCTACACACTTCATGGGCATCAGAAGGAAGAAACACGAGGAACTGTACTCTCAGAGCTACGAAGAGATCGGTGTTCTCTTCGCCTCAATGCCCAACTTCGGAGGTGGGGAAAAAAGTTCATACGAACACTGATAACTCTTATATATCAATAATAACTCTCTTATACATCAGTAATAATTCTTATACATCAATAATAACTAATACATCAGTAATATACATGAATAATATACATGAATAATAACTTTTATACATGAATAATAGCTCTTATACATCAATAACAACTCTTATACATCAATAATAGCTCTTATACATGAATATCAACACTCATACATCACTAATAACTCTCATATATATCAATAACTTGTGCATCAATGATTCTCCTATACATCAATAATAACCTATGCATCAGTAATTCTTATACAGCAATAATAGTTTATGCACCAACTCTCTCTCTCTAGACTTCTACTCTGAGGAGTCAGTCAACAATCAGGGCTTGGAATGTTTACGCTTTCTAAACGAAGTTATTTCGGACTTCGACCAGGTGAGTGATCCCGTAACACTGTGGACGGTACTGACGCCTTGGTCAAGTGCAAACGTTTTAATGTCCTGCAGTATAAAAATATGTAGTTTTATACGTCCCACACGCTAACCATTCCGTACCCCACCATTCCCACACGCTAACCATTCTGTACCCCACCATTCCCACACGCTAACCATTCTGTACCCCACCATTCCCACATCCTAACCATTCTGTACCCCACCATTCCCACACCCTTACCATTCTGTACCCCACCATTCCCACACGCTAACCATTCTGTACCCCACCATTCCCACACGCTAACCATTCTGTACCCCACCATTCCCACATCCTAACCATTCTGTACCCCACCATTCCCACACCCCAGCTATTTTGTACCGCACCATTCCCACACCCCAGCCATTCTGTACCCCACCATTCCCACACCCCAGCCATTCTGTACCCCACCATTCCCACACCCCAGCCATTCTGTACCCCACCATTCCCACACCCCAGCCATTCTGTACCCCATCATTCCCACACCCCAGCCATTCTGTACCCCACCATTCCCACACCCCAGCCATTCTGTACCCCACCACTCCCACACCCCAGCCATTCTGCTTAAAACTGTTACGTACAAGGAAAGTCACTACCCTGCAGAGCATTTAAGCAACACCTCAGTATTTTTATCCTGAAGGCATTTCACCAACCAGTATTTCTGTTTCATTTCAGTACAGAGCTTATTAGCTGAAGCTTAATAGGTGAGTGGTGGTGGTTGTAGGTAGGTGGGTGGTGTTATAGGTAGGTGAGTGGTGGTTGTAGGTAGCTGGGTGGTGGTTGTAGATAGGTGAGTGGTGGTTGTAGGTAGGTGGGTGGTGGTTGTAGGTAGGTGAGTGGTGGTTGTAGGTAGGTTGGTGGTGGTTGTAGGTAGGTGGGTGGTGGTTGTACGTAGGTGGGTGGTGGTTGTTGGTAGGTGGGTGGTGGTTGTAGGTAGGTGGGTGGTGGTTGTTAGTAGGTGGGTGGTGGTTGTTGGTAGGTGGGTGGTGGTTGTAGGTAGGTGGGTGGTGGTTGTAGGTAGGTGAGTGGTGGTTGTTGGTAGGTGGGTGGTGGTTGTAGGTAGGTGGGTGGTGGTTGTAGGTAGGTGAGTGGTGGTTGTAGGTAGGTGGGTGGTGGTTGTAGGTAGGTGAGTGGTGGTTGTAGGTAGGTGGGTGGTGGTTGTAGATAGGTGAGTGGTGGTTGTAGGTAGGTGGGTGGTGGTTGTAGGTAGGTGGGTGGTGGTTGTAGGTAGATGGGTGGGTGGTGGTTGTAGGTATGTGGGTGGTGGTAGTAGATGTAGGTAAGTCAGTGGTAGTGGTTTTAATTTTGCTGATAAGTACTGTAGTTTATTCGTAAAATCTATATTAGACTGCTAATAAGTATGTTACTGCTGCAGTTGCTGGAACTAGCGCAGTTTCATGATATCATCAAGATCAAGACGATTGGTTCCACGTACATGGCTGCCAGTGGACTCAACCCCTCCAGACAAGTGAAGGTAAAGACACAATTAACTTTCTCTTTTGTAAGTGTGGAATATTGTGTGAATTGTTGCATTGTGACTTGCGTTCTCCCGTGGTTCTTATCACCTCTTCTTTCCTCATGGTTGAATTTTTTTGTTGTGTCTCTCGGAAGCATCTCATCTTCTGTTTCTTCCACCCCTCATGTCTTTCACAATGGTGTCACAGAGGTCCAGTCCCTGGACCCATTATGTACCTCTGTAATCTTTTGACTACCGCCCACAGGATGGGTCTGGGGTACATAATAAAGATATTAAACTGTTGTTGTGATAAAACACAGGCCTCATTTCTAGGCTTTATTGAACACAAAATCCATGGTACATGTCTGCAACAGAAGAAAATACATCTAATGACTGCTGCTGCAGGACAGGTGATGTAAGGTGCATATGTCCTCAGAAAAGCTATAGCTACTGGCGACATATTTAAGCTTACCATGTAATCTGCATCACGAATGTATTTGTGTAAGAGCGAGACCACACGCCATGCTGGGCCATCGCCGTACTGTTTGTTGTTATTGTTAGGGGCCCCCTGAGGTGGTGCCGTATTGTGTCCTGCAGCGGCTCTCCACAAGAGCGGTATCACTACAATCTCCCCCTTCTAAAATATCAGATACAGTAATCCTCCAAACGGTTAGGTGGGTGACGTGTACGTCCAGACCTTCGTAGCCCTTGAGCCTCTTCACCGGGTTCGGTATTTTCTAGCGGGGTTTGACTATCTACTGGAGCGGCATCCTCTATTTCAATAGGGGTAGCCTGAAAAGGCTTCCTGGAGAAACCGAAGCATCTTTCGCAACATCTATTGGTGTATCTTGAGATTCCGCACTAACATTGGTTTCAACTGGGGCTAAGTGTCTTGTAGATACAGTAGTCTCTTCACCATTTTGGTAGCGAATGTGGGCATAATGCGGATTAGCTTGTAGGAGCTCTACCTCTTCCACTAAAGGATCCGTCTTGTTCATCCTACGGTGACTCTTCAGGAGAATGGGTCCAGGGTGACATAACCAGGTGGGCATGGAGGCTCCCGTAGAGGAACGACGTGAATAGTTGAAGAGTCTCTCATGAGGGTAGCATTAGTAGCTGTGCACAGCAATGATCTAATAGAGTGAAGGGCATCAGGTAAGACAGTCTGCCAGTGTTGAACCGGTAGATTGCGAGATTTCAGTGTCATTGTAACTGACTTCCATATAGTACCATTGAACCGCTCCACTTGACCATTGCCTTGAGGGTTGTAGCTTGTTGTTCTGCTGCAAGCAATCCCTTTGTTAGCCAAAAACTCATGAAGTTCATTACTCATGAACGAGGATCCCCTGTCTGAATGGATATAGGCCGGCATACCAAAAATAGCGAATAACTGGGAAAGACAACTGATGACAGTTGAAGCAGTCATATTTGCACAGGGGAACACAAAAGGAAACCTAGAATATTCATCTACTATGTTAAGGAAATACCTATTCTGGTTTATGCTTGGTAGAGGTCCTTTGAAATCTATATTCAGTCTCTCGAAAGGCTGGGTGGCTTTTATGAGATGAGTTTTCTCTGGCTGGTGAAAGTTTGGCTTGCACTCTGCACATACTCTGCATGATCTGATCACTTGTCGCACCTCTTCCACTGAGTAGGGCATATTCTTAGATTTAACAAAATGATACAGGCGTGTAACTCCTGGGTGACACAAGGCCTTGTGGAGCTCTGAGAGTGATTGCAAATCATGACATGCTGCTCCACAGTGGGACCTAGAGAATGCATCAGGTGAAACGTTTTCTTCACCCGGTCGATACAGAATATCAAAGTTATAACACGATAGTTCCATCCTCCAGCGTAATATCTTGTCATTCTTGATCTTACTTTTGTGCTTCTTGTCAAACATATACATCACGGACCGTTGGTCAGTCCTTACAGTGAAATGTCTGCCTGTTAAATAATGCCTCCAGTGGCGAACTGCTTCTATGATGGCCTGGGCTTCCTTTTCTACAG
Organism: Cherax destructor; assembly: GCA_009830355.1. Taxonomy (NCBI): domain Eukaryota; kingdom Metazoa; phylum Arthropoda; class Malacostraca; order Decapoda; family Parastacidae; genus Cherax; species Cherax destructor. The sequence continues at coordinate 14,995 of WNWK01014863.1, forward strand.
CAGCATAGCACTTCTCTGATCCTTGAAAAGTTCTTGAAAAGAAAGCAACGGGACGTCCTGCCTGAGATAGGACTGCAGCAATGGCAACTTCAGATGCATCCGTTTCCACCTCGAATGGTAGGGACTCATCAATGGCCTGAACTACTGAGTTTTCAATATCCTGTTTGAGAGTATAGAAAGCAGTTTCTGCTTCCTTTGTCACAGGAAATATCGTGGTAGCACTCAGTGGGCGAACTTTACTTGAATAGTTGTAGATCCACTGTGAGTAATAAGCAAAAAGACCAAGAGTTCTTTGGAGTGACTTTTGTCTTGGGGCATTGGAAGTTCCCGTAGAGGTCGAAGTCTTTCAGGGTCTGGGGATATTGCACCTCCTTCCACCACATAACCAAGGATGTTAAGCCTTTTAGTGGAAAAAGTGCACTTTTCTTCATTGTAACTGATATTTTCTTCTTGGCAGCTTCCAAAAACTTATCAAGGTTTGCATCATGTTCCTCCTGGGTCTTGCCACAAATGGTAACATTATCTAAATATGCATAAGTTCCCATAAGTTGCTCTTCCTGAATGAGTGAATCCATAATTCGTTGGAAACAGGCTACCCCATTGGTAACCCCAAAAGGGACTCTGGTAAACTGATAGAGGCCGTCACTAGCCTGAAACGCTGTGTATGGTTTATCTTCATTCCTTATAGGGACTTGATGATAGGCACTTCGTAGATCAATTGTGCTAAACACATAGTACTGAGCAATTTTGTTCACTGTATCATCAATTCGAGGTAGAGGGTACCCATCAAGAAGTGTAAATTTGTTGATTGTCTCAGAATAGTCGATAGCCAGCCTCCGTTTCCTATAATCATCCTTGACAACAACGACCTGTGCACGCCACGGAGAATTACTTGGTTCTATAATACCCTCCTTCAGCAGCCTCTGAGTTTCTTTCTCAATGAACATCCTATCTTCATAAGAATAGCGGCGTGACAATCCGCAGTAAGATTCGCAAACAGCTTTGGTGGGTCTACCCTTAAAGTGCTAAGACCACAGACAACGAGAGGAGGCAGTTCACCTCCATATGTTAAGGTAACACTACCATGACGCTTCTGAAAGTCCTGACCAAGGATCACATCAGAGCACAGTTGTGGCAGAACAGCTAAATGTACATCTTGATAATCCCTGTCATTAACTCTAAGGTTTACCTTACAAAACCCTAACGTCTGAATAGAGAGAGATGTTGATGCCATGGAAACGGTACCTGATGAGTGATGTACCGTCAAGGAGTGGCGTTTAACTACGTCAAGGTTGATGAAACTCTCTGAGCTGCCACTGTCAATCAGACCATCTACTTCTGTTCCTTTGATGAACACTTTCACAACTGCCTTTGACAGTGAATTTGGAGCAGCCGCAGAAGTCACTGTTGCTAGAGTCGCCTGGTCGGAATGCATAGAAGCACTAGCTCTTGTTGATGTATTAGCACGACATACTTTAGCAAAGTGACCTTTCTTATGGCATTGATGGCACATTGCTTCACGAGCCGGACACTTTGGACGTGGATGTCTTGAAAAACCACAAAGAAACACTTTGTGCCTGCAGCTGCTGTCACTGAAGCAGGTTCCACGGTAACCTCATTAAAGAGTCTTGGTCGGGAGTTACAGCACTTACCACTCGAGAAGGCTGGGTAGTACTGTACACTTCAGAATTCTTCTGAGCTGAATCTAATGATCTTGCCTGGTCAAGGGTAGTGGCTAAGTCCAGAGTTTTATTCTCCAATAAACGCTGCCTTATTATTGGTGATTGCAGGCCACTGATAAAAGCATCCCTGATGGACTCTTCACAATACTGAGAAGCTGTCACCGCTCGGAAGTTACATCCTTACCTAAATATTTTTTTAATGCTTGAAAGTATTCCTCAAGGATTCCCCCAATCCGCTGGCCAAATTTGCAAGACGATATCGTGCAAAGATTTATTTGGGGTTAATATACTGAGACTTAACATTGATAGCATCTTCATAGGTATTACACTAGAAAAAAACCTCATAGATTTTAGGTGACACAAAGTTGATGAGCAGGCTTATTTTCTAGATCTTCCCCGAGGAAAGGCTCTCAAGAAGTTTTCGAAAGTTTAAACCAGTGCTTCCATTCCTGACAGCTGTTGATACACTGGGGTCAGAGTCTAGCCTCAGGTTTCAGAAAAAGGGCCCCTTTTGCTGTGTAGTCTAGCTCAGAATCGCCGCCGGGTAGCCCCCAGGATATTTGTGTTCAATAAATTGTTGGATAAAAAAACAACCTCATTTCAGGGGTTTATTGAACACAAAATCCATGGTACATGTCTGCAACAGAAGAAAAAACATCTTTAAAGAATTGCCAGGGCAGGTGATGTAAGGGTATGTCCTCAGAAAAACTATATTTCTGGCGACAAATTTTAAACTTTCCATGTAATCTGCATCACGAATGTATTTGGTAAGAGCGAGACCACAAGCCATGGGCCATCGCCGACGTTTTTTGTTATTGTTAGGGGCCCCCTGAGGTGGTGTTTTATTGTGTCCCCGCGGCCTCCACAAGAGCGGTATCACTACAGGTGTTATTAAGGAAGAATGGTAGGTTTCCTTGGGGGATTTTAAAAGGGGGGGCCTGGGGCCCAAAATATTATATCTCCAAGTTGTGTCATACGCCTTTCAAGGTCGAAAAAAATAGTGGGTAACCGAGTGGTTATTAGCAAAGGCATTACAAATAAAACATATCCAAGCCCAGCTGCCGATGATCAAAGCAGAGAGTGTTGCCTAGTTCCCCGGGAAAGGGGAAAAAGGGACATTATAAGATTCTTTTTTCTAAGAGAAGAAAAAACTAAAGGCCTTTTAAATCGCTGGCAGATCTAAAAAAAGGAACGAGGGGCAAAATGGAGCCCCCGAGAAATGCGGACCAGATAATTACCAATTTTTAATTTTTTTCACAGCCATGACGGAGGGATACAGGCGCCGCGAAACACCATTGGAATTGAAGTACTTCGGGGAGGGTTTATCCCAAACGTGGACGTTGTTTTTTGGGCAAACTGAGATTCTCTGTTGGACCACTCAGAATTGTACGGCATAGCCCTTAAGGGGGCACGACGGATTTCGTGAAATTTGCATGTACGGCGGCGAAACCAGAGTTGGATAAATATCGGGACAAGCGGCTGGTGGAAATGCAAGGACTGGAGGAGGGAGGGACTTTTGGGAACTTACAAATGGAAAAAGTTGCGAAACGTTCCATTTGGGGGGGAAAGTGAAAACAGGAAATGATGAAGATGTAGGGGATTGTCCATGCTGTTACTGTTGGTGATGGATGAATGGTTTTTAGCTGGTATGTTGGAAGGCACATATTCGAAAATGACATTAGGAATCCCATCCCCTCCTTTATCTTAATGCAGGTTTTCCACCGGTATATGTTCCATGTTGGACGGGTGCGTACCTGCCGGTTGTGGGGGCAGAGGGGGCATGGGGTTGACTGCAACTAAAAGGCCTGAGGAGGGTAACGGGGGGAAGGAGAATTACTAGGACGAATGAAGGAGTGCAAAGGAGAAAAATTGGAAAGGAAACAAGGAGATGGGGGAAGGAGGGCATGGTACGACAGGTATGGAGCGGGGAGGTGGAGCGGGAGGAAAACAGGAGGGGGGGACGGGGTGCAGCCTGCAGAATCTGTGGTGATTGTAACGTCTATGGAGGGGTCAGAGGGATGAAGGGGGGAGGCTGAGATCTTGGGGGATCAATGAGTTCTTGGGTGGTCCTTTGTCACTTGAGGAAGTGGCAGGGAGGGGAAATTGGGGAGAATCAAATTGATGTCAATGACGGCACTGAAGGAGAAGTGAAGTCCTAAGACAGGACATCGTTGAGGTTCAGGGTACAGTGCGTAGTGGTGAAAATACAAGGGAAGGGGTAGGGAAGTAAGTGGAGAAAAAGGGAACAAGGAAAAGGCCGGGGGGAAGAATCGAGGATGACCTATTAACTGCTGCACAAAGGCCTGGTAAAAAGGGTTTTGGGGGATGGGGGCGGGAAAAAGGAAGTAGGGTGAAGGGAAAGGTGTAAAAGGGAAAAAAGGGGTGGGGAGGATTAAGGGAGGGTTGGAAGGAGCAACACGGGGAAAACTAGAAAAAAGAGTCAACAAAAGGGGGAAAACCCCAGCCCTTCACTTTAGGTTTTAACGATGAATGTTAATGGCCTCAGGAAGAGGTAAAACGTAAATGGGTTGAAGTAACATTGAAGAGGATGGGGTAGATGTGATTTTTTTCCCAAGAACAAATTATCAAATAGGACGGAACTGGTATTAAGGGATGGGGTTTTTTGCGGTGACGCAGGGGTTTTCAAGGGGGGGGTGATGGTGGGTAAGAGAGTCCAGCCACCTTGTCTTTGGGAGCATGTGGGAAGTCGAGTGGAAAGGGGGAACGGGGGGGGGGTGGGGTACAAGTGTTTCCCTTTGGGGTATATATGCCGGCTGTTGCTAATGGGGAGTATCAAGGATGTTTTTGTTAATAACGAGTTGCGTAGCCAGAGGATTGCCCCAAGTAGCGATTATAGCGGGGGTTTGGGAATATTTGGATTGGATTGGGGATGGGGCCCGGGAGGGGGGTTTTTGGGGTCTCAAAGGGATGTATTGGGGCGGGGGGGGTGGTGTGGTGGGGAAGGGATGAGTTGGTGGAATATACTTTCTTAAGGAATAATTATGCGGCAAGACTGGATCGAAATACGTGACAAGGTCGGTGGAGGGCGAAAGGGGGAATGCTTTGATTTGTTTTTTCAGATCACGGGGGTGTTTATTTGAAGGAGGGGGGGAAAGGGGGTTGTGCATTTTATAAGATTTTTTGGAAATTGAATACGAGGTTTTTGGGAAAAGGGGAAGGGGGGGAGGGGGATTTGAGGGGGGGGAAGGGTTGTGGGGGGATGGGGATAAAGTCAGTTGTTAAATGGTGGAATGAGGGGAAAGTGGAAATTAGAAAGTATTATGAGGGGTTGGCGGGGGGAAAATAGGTATAGGTAGGGTATCAGAGGTTTTTGGGAGGGGTTTTTAGGTGAGTGTCAGGGGGGGGATTGGGGGAAAGAATTATGGTGAGGTGGTAGAGTTGAGGGCAAAGTTAAGGGAAATACAGGAGGAGAGTTTTCATGACTAAGGATTCAAGTGGTATGGAAGAAGTTTTGGGGGGGAATAAAGTGTAAAAGGTAGTGTTAAAAAATTTTTCCCAAAAGGAAAGGTATGTTGATAGAATCAGAAGGGGGAAGGGGGGGAGGGGGGATCAGGGGGAAAAACGGTACTGAGGAAAACGGGGGGGAGGGGGTACGCAGAGGGTTGGTTTTGAACAAATATAAAAAGGGGAACAGAGAGAGGGGCAAAAGGTAGGATATTGGGGGGAATTTGGGAAATTATTATGAGGAAGAGGGAAGGAATGGGGGGGGAAAATTTTGGAGGAGGAGGTATGGGGGGCGGTGGGGGGTTTGAGATTGGGAAAGTGCCTGGCATAGCGGGTTGCCGGGGAATTGTATGTTAAGCATTGGGGTTTTGAAGGGGAATGAAAATGGTAAATGAACTGAAAGAGGGGGGGGAATGGGGGGGAGCGATGAGAACGGGGTTGTAGACTAGTGGCAAAGGGGGATCAGGGGGGGTTGGATTATAGGGAATGATTATTGACTGCAGATTATAAAAATTTTCAAAGGTTTTAGCAAACAGGGTCAAAAGAGGGGTTTGGGGGGAAAGTTGATAGGGGCAATGGGGGGCCGGGGGCGGAGTATCAGAACGGGGCTGACGTATAAAGCAGTTTATTGAGAATAGTCAGATGGGGGGAGTATTGGGGGTGGATTGGAGAGGGAAAAGATAGGGGGGCAGGGGAAAAGTTATTGGGTATTTTGGGTAAAGGGGTTTGGGGGGGTAGTTATAGGGTGGGTCCGAACTTTTAGAGGGGGCTTTGTTAGGGGGCAAATTAATGGGGAATGGGAAGAAAGGTGGGGATGAAGAAGGGTCTGGGCCCGGGATGTCCGCTGTCGCAGATCCTTTTGCCCATTGGATCCATAGGTTGGTGGAGGAGGGGTTTTGGGAGGGTGACATGGAGGGGGGATGCAGAGGGGGGTATTTTGGGTTTGTAGATGATACTACAGTGTTGGTCAGGTCTGAGAAGAGTTGGGAAAGATCAATGAGTTGGTTGAAAAGTTTGGGGAAAGGGAACGGAAGAGGGTGAATAAGGAAAATCTAATTTATTGGGGGTAGGCGTTGGTGGGGGGGCGTTGGAGAAACGGGAGGGATGGAGTTGTGTGAAAACTATAAAAAATTGGGGTATGTTTAGTTTATCCTTTGGGGTAGAGAGGTAAATTCAAGATTGGTGTGGACGCTATTGATAGGGTGAAGGATGGGGAAAGAGAGAGGTAACTTTTTTGCAAAGGGGGGAGTTTTTAAAGTTTTTGTGTATAGTAAATTGTGGTTTAGGGCGGGGGATATCCTCTCTTAGAAGTGGAGTCAAAGGGGGTTGAAGACGTGTTTAAGTTTGATGGGGGGAAGGGAGACATTAGGAGGGGAAAGGGAAACGAGGGGGGGGTGGGGGGTTAGGTTGGTCCCCTTTTAGGGTAGGTTAGGGGTGTTTTTGGAGGCATGAGTTTTTGATGAGGGGGAGGGGGGAAACGTGGATTGGGAGGGATGCAAGGGGGGGGAGGAAAGGATATATTTCTTGTGAGGCTATTTTACGGGGTTATTGGTTATGAAGGGGCCAAAGGGGTAGAGTGCCCTTTTATAGGTTGGGGATGGAGAGAATGGGGAGCAAGGGGGGAGGTTTATCCTTTGAGATTGGAAAGGAATTTGGGGGGGGAAAAAGTTAAAGGTGCACCCAAGGGTGAGGGGAAAAGGGTATAGGTTTCTTCAGGGGTTTTGGCGTCCCGGGCCCAGCTTTTTTGATGGGGGTTTAGGGGGGTGGGATTCCGTAGGGTGGGGGGGAGATACAGCTTTTCACGCCATCTATTTTTTTGAGGGTTTCAGTAAGGAAATGGTTTGGGGGGGGAGGAGGTGGGGGGAGGGGGGATCCGTTTGAGGGCTTTGAGTTTAGATTTGGGGAGTTTCTGGAAAAATACGTAGAGGGATGTCTTATTTGGTGTTGGATTTTATACATATATCTTGGGGTATGAGGGACCAAGGAGGTTCGGGGGTTTTGGGGCGGGGTTTTTTAGGGCAAAATGTGGGAAACGGAGTTTGTATAGGGGGTAGGAAAGGGCTTTTCAGTGGTTATCAAGAGATGACAGTGAATACAGTTGAGGGGCCAAGGTGAAAGGACTGGTAGAAGTCAGGGGGGTGAAAGGGTAGAGGGGGGTAGGAGGATAGTAATGAGGGGAGGGGGGGGGAGGGGGGGGGGTTGTGTTTAAAGGGATTGGGAGGGGGGGGTAGTAGTGGGGGTTCTAGGTTCGGCAATAGATCAGGGGGGAAAGGGGGGGATTTTTTTGGTTCAGTGCTCTAGTCTGGGGAAAAAAGATAATAAAAGAGTGGTATTGTTCATAGAGACACAAATTTAAAAGCAGACATGCAAAACGGGGGGGACGATAAAATGTACATATATTAGGATGGTTTTATATAAACCTATATCTGGGGAAATTAATTTTTCGGGGTCCCATTTGAAGAGATCCTGTTCTTTTTGTTCTATAGTGCATTAATGGTAGGTCCCGATTGATGGGTTATGGTGCAAAATAAATGGATATGTCCGGGTTTGATAATGTGAATGTCAATTTATGTAATTTTGTAGAGTTGAGGCGATGCTGATACTTATTGTGAAAAGGTTAATGATAACTCACTAGGTTTCTGTTGTAATTTCAGGTTATGTTTTGCTGTGTATGTGTTTATTATATTTTGTTAGAACTTACAATTTTGTGCAGCATCTGATTGTATAACGTGTTAATTTTTTAGGTGTTTTTTTATTTTGCACCACGAACGGGATTGTGGCAGATTTTTTTGGTGATTGTGTGACGGGCTGTAGACATGTGTTGTCTACGTAAGTGATAACCAGATGATAAGTATTTTTTTTGAGAAACTGTTTTCTGTAACCTCTTTTTATGGGGTACAGTTTTTTTGTGTGTTATGGTAAATCACCTGTTTTTCATAAAAAAAAAAGGTTTCTTTTTCAGGTGTTTTTACCCTGAATGACGGTTTCATTGTATAGTTTTGTTTGTTTGATATGCACCGAACCGAAAACAGGAGGGGGCGGGAGAATTTAAAATTTCCCCACTTTTTTCCGACGCATCATTGAGGAACCAAGTGACGAAAAAAGTAATTCGCCAAATGCTTTAGCATCAGAACGGGGGAAAATTCTTTTGTTTAAAATAAAGGAGTTCTGGGTTCTGTTATCCCAAACCCGCCCCTGAGCTTTTTTTAAATCACTGCCCGAGCACAAGTAGGAGACCACCAAGGCAATTTGAGGATTTTTCCCGGGGTTTGGGGAATAGAATGTGAACCCCGGGAAATGGAGGATTTAAAAAGATGAAAACCCCCCAAAATGGAGGACATAGGAACCCAAAAGGAAAGGTGGTATGGCCCCATTTCGAATCCCTTTTTGAAACCCTTTTCTTTTTTTATCTTTTTTGACCTTGAGAAGGATGATACAACTTGGAGATATAATATTTTGGGCCCCGGGCCCCTTGGTCCAGGCAACCTCCCATTCTTTTTTAAAGGGCCCTTCAATTTTAAAGACTTTTCCCGGGTCCGGGTTAGAATTTTAATTCCCCTTTGGCAATGGGTGTCCAGGATGTGTTCGGGCCCATTTTTTCTGTTTTCTAAAAATAATCTGGGGCTGTTCCCCCATCCAATAGGTCATCGCCTATGGGATGACTTTGTTTTAGCTTGTGCAGGTGCTCACTGTCACCTCATTGCAGTTTTCCAGCTTTAACAAGGGCCCAAAGGGGCCCCCACCAGGGTTTTTTTCGGGGAAAACTTCAAATTATTTTTCTAGACTTTTAGGGTTCGTCATCCCTTGTCCTTTTGGGTTTATCCCAGAACTGAAAAGTATTTCTGGCCCCCTGTTTTACCGCAGATTGTCCGGGGAAACCTACATTCCCTTGAAGGCGACTTGTCATAAAGGGTGAACCCCTTAAAACCCCCCGCAAAATTTTATGGGAGACTGATCGTGAACTCCCCTTTCCCCACATTGGCCCAATTTTTTTCAAACTCATTTTGACCAGATATATTCGGCAGCCTCTCCCCAAATTTTTTCCAGCCTTAACCCCAACCACCCAGGGGTTACGCTTATGCCTTGGTGTTTTCGTCTTCCCCCGGGTTTAACCTCTTTTGTGGAAACGAACATTCCACCTTTTTCCGATGGGGCGTGAGCACATTGATTCGCTATTATGTTGGGCCCCTGACCTCCGAACCTTCCAGTTAGGATTGTAAAGATGTTAGTAGCGTTTTTTTTTGTTCGCCCCTGTTTATTTTGCCCCTTTTTTTTCGCCCCCTTCCCCTTAGTTTCCCCCTTCAGCTTCCGCCTTTTTTTCAGTGGTTCCCCCTTTCCTCACCCCTTGGGAAGTTCCTGCCCGTGTCTGTTCATTTTCCCCGCAAAGCCCAACTACCTACGGGCCGCTTTTTCTTTCTAGACCTTATGTTCTCTTCCCCTCCCCGGATAACCGGGTTCAAAGTCATCTGACGGCGTCGGTTCCCAGCAGTTTTCCCCCGACAGCATCGGGAGGGGGATCTTTACCCTCGGCTAGCATATTTAGGGGGGAATTTTAGGGCCCCTTCGGGGATTTATCCGTTGCATTTTGGGCCCAAAATCACCATTTTTTTTTCCCCCGACCCCCTTGGCTTTACAGGCTATCCAAAATTGATACACCTCCCCCCTAGTTCTTTTGTATCCCCCTTTAATTCGCCCCATCTTTAGAACAAAAGGGTATTTTTTTGGGGGCCCCCGGTCATGTTAACGGGGAAAAGAACGGGAATTTTGCCGGGTCAGCAGTACATGGTTCCCGTTTTAATAAGGGGTTTTCCTTTCAGGACATTTTGGGGTTTTTTACCCACCTTCGACCCGTTGGCAACAAGCTGGTCGACCTGCTGAATAACAAACCATTCTAAAACCTTTTAAAGGTTTCGGCCTTCTTTTGCCCCCAATGTTGAGGTTGGGAGACTACACCCCCCGTCTTCGCAGGGGCCCATTTTTACTAAAGGGTATCTCATGGAGAGGCTCCCTGCCCCTTTTGGGAGCATTGTCGGGTTTCCCATGTCTGTTCGAAATTTCGGACTGCCCACCTATCAAGAGAGCAAAATTTCCTTTTCCAACGACGTTTCTTTTCCTCCCTTTCTTTTTCCCCTTCTTGCAGATGGACCCCCTTTTTAATTTTTGCCTTTGTTGTTTTTTTGACAGAAATTGACTTACTACACAAACTCTGAAGATTATACCTCTAGCACCTCCTCAGTCCCTTCTACCTCGATTCCATTTCCCCCCGCACTACCCTCATGCTGCACCCATACCCTACTAATCATCCATCCCTTTTACAACCCATTTCCCTGCATCCTAAAAAACCGCGTGTAAACCCCCTTTTTAAAGGCTTTTAAATTATAATAATAATAATAATAAGGAAGGGTCCTTTTACAGTTCCCCCCCCTTCCCAATGCACATCTTTTTAGTTTTTTTCCCCTTTCTTCCCCACCCGCCCCCTGGATATTTATCATGGTAAAAAAAACCCGGGGAAATGAGTGAAGGAAGAAAATTAAGTGTGAAACTGCCTATTTAAAAAATGGAATGAGATACAAAAGGGGGGTATATGGGCCATGGAGGGGGAAAAATTGTTTGGTGTTAGAAAATATTTGTTCAAGACAATGAGTTTAAATGGGGATGTAAAAAAGTAACCCAATGTAAAAAAAGAATGGGGAATATTTTACAGCTAAAAAAACATTTTACTATATGCGGGACAAAAAAAACCTTTTTATCATACTATAAAACTGTGGGGAGGAGAAAACCCCAAAATTATTTTTTTGGGACTTTTAACCGGTTTAGAATGCTCAGTAGGTTTAAAAAAAGTTAGTGGGGAAAGTGCTTCTGCTGATCAGGCCCAAAAAGTTCTCAGACGAGAGATATTTAATGCTGATGAGTTTTTTTTCCCCAGAAGATGCCATCTAAACCCCGCCCCGGGGTTGCTGAAAAATGCCATTTCAGCGCCCTGTGGCAATGCATCGGAGATTTAAATGTAATCCCATTCTAGTTTAGCCCAAGAATCACCATGTTTTAAAAAGTAAAAGCAAAAGCAGAAGCTGTTATTTGGAAGCCCAGCGCCACAGCAGGGGTAGGGGGCCGCCACTGAGTGGTTCAAGCATCACTTTAGTCCTGAAGAGAGGATGTATTTTTCCCGAAAATCTTGAATTCGGTTCTTCTCATTTTGATAATTTCACAGTCACCCAACTCCTGGGGGATGTAGAGCCAGGTGTCAAATTTTTTTTCCAACAAATATGACATCCTTGTAAAGCCACTGGATCAAAAATTAAGATATTTAGTGCCACTACACAGACACTTTGAGAAACTAGTGGCAGTAATTAAAAACCCGGAATGCCCGAATTTTGGAAAATTTAACAATGCAGATCACTTCCCTATGTAAAAAAACATGGGATCAGTCCAAAACCCCAAAACAAAACGGTTGGAGAAAATAAAGTCTAGGTGACAAATTTTTTAAAAAGGTTTTTTTTTAGGAAAAGGGTATTCGGAAATTGAAGATATACACCTAATGACATCAATGAACTTTGGGAGGGGGTTTTGGAACCATCTCAGAGGGAAAAGTTGAAAAATTAAATTCCCAGATGTTGAATTAGGAAGAGGGGGGCGGGATTCCCAAAAAATATATCCAGAGAGCTGAGGGGGGGTTTAGGTGGTTGGACATGTAGAGAGAATGGAACGATACAGAATGATTCGAGGGGGGAAAGGGGGGTGGGGGGGGCCCCGGGGGAAAAGGGTTTGGGGGAGGGGGTTTGGGAAAGGGTGGGGGCTTGGACTTCCGGACATTTTGGTAAAGGGGGACAAATTTTTTAATACTTGGTCTTTGGAGGTGAAAAGAACTTTTAAGGGTTCGGGGAAAACCCGGGGGCCGGGGTTGGGGGTCCTGGAGAGGGGGAAATAAGTGTCTGAAAATTGAAGGGGGGTGTTAATGTTGCATTTTTTAACGTAGTGAAAGCCCCCCCTCAAACAGGATGGAGGAAATGAGGAAATTTTTTTTGGGGCCCCCCGCCTTGGGGGGAATCCCATTGTTAATAATAAATAATTTAAACATGATGATTAAGAATCTGAGCCTGAACAACCAATGCTGATGCTGAGAGAAAAAATTGGCAAACTGTTAGTAAACTTACAGACTTTTTTTGGGGGGAAAAGGCCCCGTTTCATCTTGAAAGATTTCTGAAGCGGGCACTCGGGTTTACGCTTAAAACAAACAACGAAGCAACAGAGTACCTGGGGGCTCCACTGCAACAGTCAACTGTGAAGCTTCAACATCACAAGATCCTCAACTTTCAAAAAACTCAACCCAAACTTGGGGTAATTAATTGGGGGCCTCACTAGAGTTCATGTTTTTTTCGAAATCATCTTTTACAAAATTAGGAAAAAAATATTATTTTTCAAAGAATTGTGATAGTAAATTCACTAAGTTCGAAATCATTGGTAGCGCATTTTTCAGCACGGAAATAACCCACAATTATTAATGTCCCCTTTTTAAAAAACCCAGATCACATTAAAGCCACAAATTGGGGGGTTTTTTGCAAATTTTTTTTTTTAAAAAAAGTCTTAAATAAATTTTTATGAAGATACTGTTATCATTCCACAGTCAAAAAATAAAGGTTGCCGCTTTATGTTTTCTATAACAATTTAACCAAAAAAATTTGGGGTTTTCCCTTTTTTTGTTGGGGGTTTGGATTTTGAAACAATACTTTTTAAAGTGAAAGTGCATGCCTTAAAGAAAGTTTCCTCATATACCCCCTAAAGGGGTTTTTTGATCTGATGGGGGTTTTCGATGCAAGGAATGGACCTACCCCAACCCCTTGGGGCTGAACTTGAGCCCCTATTCTCCCAGGTGCTGTAGGGGCCATTATGTAATTTTTATTCGGATAACATTCAAAATTATCATACAAAAATAAATGAATTAAAAACCTGGGAAAACCCCAAAAAAATTTAAGGGCTTATTTCCTTTGGGGGCCCTTTTAAACTTTCCCAAAATGTTAATATCCCCTATTCCCAAGCTTTGCCACTTATTATCAATTAACAAAGTGCTAAACCCCATAACGTTTAAATTCCCCGGGGTGAGGGAAGCCCCCAAAGGAAGGGGAATAAATTTTTTTTGAACTAAAAAAGGGGAATGGATGAGTCATTTTTAAAAACAGTGTTTTATGAAAAAACAAAGTGAGAGCACCCAGGTCCCAAAGCAGAATGATTTAGTACGAGTAAGCATAAATGTGCCAGACACCTCCCCTACGTAAAAGCGATGAATGGCTAATACAGTAGTGCGAGAACAGTTTCCCAAACATGACTGTTAAAAGAAGTTGATCAAGAACCCAACTATAGTTTAATTGAGAACAACTTCTTTACTTAACTCAGGATCAATGACTTGCCTTTGATCCTACATGCCTTAGACAAAACTGGAGAATAGTTGAACTGGGTATGCATATCCCTGCAAAAGATGGACAGCAATAGCAAAGAATTATAGACTGATAGCACTAATGTCCCACATTATAAAATCTTTTGAAAGGGTTTCCAAGAGGCAAGATCACCAACCACTTGGATACCCAACAACTGCACAATCAAGGGCAACATGGGTTTAAAGCAGGTCGCCCTGCCTCCCACAACTACTGGACTACATGAAATGGTATTGGATGCACTGGAAGATAGCATGTCTATCACCTTTAGTTTCTTCAAAATAAGACAAAATTTCCTCTCTAAATATTATACCTCTTTTGTGCTATGGCTGATATCCAAAAGATGAGATATGGGGTGAAGAAAAGATACAAAATATAATGATAAACACAAAGAGAAAAGTATGGGATGCATATATCACAGGGCCAAACCTTTCCCCAAAACACTGGGAAAGAGTTAATACAGTGATTTCACTCTGGAGGGTGGGGATATTTACAATTTAGCAATAGTGATGGAGTGAATGATGGTGAAAGTGTTTCATTTTCAAGTCACCTTACTTTGGTGAGATATGGCCAGGAGTTAAAAAAATGTCATGATGGAAATGATTTAAAACATAAAATTAAACATTAATTACTCATGAAAATATAATTACACATTAGAAGCTTAAAAATATATACTGTGCTGTAAATAAAAAAAAACTGACACATCACTTACTCTACATAAACATTATTAAACCTTCATTGTTAAAATAAGAAATATTTTTAATAATTCATCATATTTCAGAAGAACCCTCGATCCACCGATTCGGTATTTACGGTTTCAGTTATCCATGGTTTACTGTGGCCCAAAAATACCTCTTAATTTTGCATAATAATGGTTCCAAAGGGCAAAAGTAGAAGCTGGCAGTTCTTCAAAGCCTAAAGAAGCCGAAGTGCTTCCCATCAGTAAAAAAAAAGAGATAATTTCCACTTATTGTGCATAATTTATCAATTAAACTTTATAATAGGTATGTATATATAGGGTTTGCTACTATCCACGGCAGGTCCTTGGAACGTATCCCTGCTGATGGGGTCCTACTGTTGCCTTTTTACACATATAATTGTTAACTGTCATTTTTATAATGCTTAAAAAAGACTACAGTTCTGTTTCTTTTGGCTTTCATTTAAACATGGGCTTGATAAGCTTTAAATGACAGTGGATTATTATTATAATCAAATAAAGCGCTAAACCACAGGGGGCATACAGCGTTGCAGGTTATTGCAGGATGCAGGAGAATGGGTTGTAAGGGACATGGATGATTAGTAGGGTATGGAGTGCAGTAGGACAGTGGATAGTGCAGGGATGAGGGGAGCAAGAGATCGAGGTAGAAGGGACTGAGGAGGTGCTAGAGGATAAACTTCAGAGTTTGTGTAGTAAGTCAATTTCTGTCAAAAAGTCAACAAGAGTCAGGATTAAAGGAGGGTCCATCTGCAAGAAGGGAAGGAAAGAAAGGGCCGCAGAGCGAAGACGTCGTTGGAGGTAAATTCTACTGCTCGTTGATAGAGGGGCAGTCCAACAGAATATGTCGAACAGACACTGGAACCTGACAATGTCACAGAGAGGGGCAGGGATCTTCTCCATGAGATACCCGTGAGTAAGATGAGTGTGGCCGATGCGAAGACGGAGAGTGCAGTCTCCCAACCCCAACATTGGTGACAAGAAGGCCCAGAAACCTATAATCGGTTTAATAGAATGAAGTTTGTTATTTTGCAGGTCAGACCAGCGTTGTTCCAACGGGTGCGAAGGTGGGTAGCAATGACCGCAAAAACGTCCGTGAAAGTAACACCTCTATATGAAACTGGAAGGTCATGTACTGCTGACCGCGCAAACAGTATCTGCCTGTTCATTGCCCTATACATCAACATGACCAGGGACCAACAAAAAAAATATCTTTATGCTTGCTAAAGATACAGGCGTAACAAAGGTGGATACGAAGAACTAGGGGTGAAGTGTATCCATTTTGCGGATAGCCTGTAAAGCACTAAGGGAGTCTGAAACGACCACAAATGGTGACAGGCATAGATGCAATATGGATAAGTGCCACAAGAATGGATACAATTCAGCCGTAAATATGTAGCCGAGGGTAATAGATGCCTATGCGCTGTCCGGAAACACTGCTGCGAATCCGACGCCGTCAGATGACTTTGAACCATCGGTGTATACTGCGATGGCATGGGAATGAGAACGGACGGGTCTAGAAAGAAAGAGAGAAGCCGCCATAGGTAGTTGGGATTTCGCGCAAGGTAGGGAATAGAACAGACACGGACAGCAGGAGTGAATGTAGACGAAGAGAAAAGGGACGAAGTAAGCAGGGCGACGAACAAATAAAGAGTGCCTACTAACATCTGTAACAATCCTATACATGGAAGGATTGCGGAGGTCATGAGAGCGAACAAAATAGCGAATGCAACGTGCATCACGATGATCGGATAAGGATTGAATGTTCGCTTCTACATAGAGGCTCTCAACCGGGGAAGAACGAAATGCACCAAGGCATAAGCATAATCCCTGGTGATAGATGGGATTAAGGATGGAAAGAGTAGCAGGGGAGGCCGCCGAATATATCTGGTCACCATAATAGAGTTTCGATAAAAATTAGGGCTGAATGCAGGCGAAGGAGAGTTCTACGATCAGCCCCCCATGAAAGATGTGCGAGGGTTTTAAGAAGGTTCAGCCGGCTGTGACAAGTTGCCTTCAGAGAGGTAATGTGAGGTTTCCAGGACAATCGACAGTCGAACAGGAGGCCGAGAAACCTGACTGTATCACGTTCTGGGATACATGAGCCGTATAGGTACAATGGATGATCAGAGACCACTGAACGTCTAGTAAACATAATTTGATGAGTTTTGCCACTAGAAAATTTAAACCCGTGAGTGGTGGCCCAATCAGAAACCCGGTTGATGGCATGCTGGAGGGAAACTGCAATGAGGTGACAGTCAGTACCTGCACAAGCTATAGCAAAGTCATCCACGTAGAGCGAAGACCAAATATTGGATGGGAGAACAGATGCCAGATTATTTATAGCAAGCAGAAAGAGTGTTGTGCTCAGAACACATCCCTGGGGACACCTTCAGCTTGGACAAATTCCGGGAAAGTTCATTACTAACCCGGACCCGGAAATGTCTGGTAAATGTCTGGTAAATGTCTGGAAATGCCTGGTAAAGGGTTAAGTGAACATATAGGGCCACTCCCTCACCCCCATTCCTGGTCTAGGCCTACTGACTTCCTGACCAAGAGTGTTGCCGTTTAGTGCCTCACGAATTTCTCACACTCCCGCTCACTACTCTCCCACCCTCATCTCCCATGCATCCATGCTGTCCTTCACCCGTTACCCCACAGCTGGCGCCCTCCCATCCACACAATGTCACAAGAAGTGCTGGGTTCCCAGGAATCTCCACGACAGAGCCAATGCCTTGGAACCCGTCCACGAGGCATCTGCCAGGTGTGCCATAGGGAATGTGCACTCAATCCCTCTACTGGCAACATCCGTGCACACAATGGATGTGTAGGCTCCAGGAGGGCTCCAAATGGGAACAGCCAACAGACCCTCCCAGCAGACAGAGCTGACAGCTACCCTGACTTCACCTCTACAGAGGACCTAAAAGCTGCAATCAAATTAACATCCACTAGGACGCTGACACACATCCCCAAAGCAGCTCGCCATCAAGCTGCCAGCAAATTCGCTGACCTCTTGAAGAAAGTCAACGATGCTCCTGCAAACAACGGATCCTGGCACAACCTACTGCTTTTTGGCAATGCCTGTTTGGCTGTCCCACCAAGGAGGGACAAGTCACTAGCTACAGCTGTTATCAGGGCAATAAATTCATTCCCTAGAGATGACAACCTTGTCCGTCTCCTCCAGGGCGTCAAACACCCGCCAGGCAAATGTCAACAACAGGACACCTGATGCCTCAAAAATCAGGGCCCAAATTAGCAGAAAAATAGAAGAGGGTAATACTATCGGAGCACTGAGGCTTATAACCAGTGAGGATACCATCGCTCCTATGGATATCATTACAGCACAAGCCCTGAAAGACAAACATCCACCCAGGGCTCCCAGTACCAACATTGGCCCCCTTGACATTGCAGCAGGTCAAGAACATTTAACCTTACGGGATGCCGATGTGTACGTATAAAGCTGCTATGTCATTCCCACAGGCTCAGCAGGAGGTTTCACTGTTTTAAGGCCACAACACTTAAAACAAATGTTCAATCCAGGTCTTGGTGAGGTCTCTGAAAGATTGTTGTCTGAACTCACCAAATTTTCCAATGGGTGCCTGGCTGGTAGTGTCCCAGAGGCCATTAGACCCCTTTTCTTTGGTGCCTCACTGTGTGCCCTCCGGAAAAAGGATGGAGGAATCAGGCCCATTGCAGTGGGCAGCACCCTTCGGCGCCTAGTTGCCAAGGCTGCAGTACGAATGGTGAGTCAAGATGCTGCCTCAATGTTGAAACCAACTCAGCTCGGTTTTGGTGTTCAACAAGGCTGTGAAGCAGCTGCCCATGCAGCACGAGTATACATCAACAACATGTCCAATGAAAAAGCCTTAATCAAATTGGACTTTGCCAATGCTTTCAACTCAGTCAGAAGGGATGCTGCTCTCCAAGCAGTTTCTAGGCACTTTCCTTCCCTCTATCCCTTCATAGAATCGTGTTATAGTGTGGCTTCTAAACTTTTGTTTGGGGACCATGAAATTGACTTGTGAGGGTGTGCAACAGGGGGACCCTCTTGCCCCCTTTTCTATTCTGTCTAGTCATCAAGGATGTCACAGAAGCATTGTCCAGTGAGCTCAATATTTGGTTCTTGGATGATGGCACCCTAGCTGGCACTACACAACCTCTCCTAGGAGACATCAGGAAAATTAAAGATATGGTAGAGAGCCTGGGCCTATCTTTAAACCCCACCAAATGTGAGATAGTTTCCACCAATCCACAGATGATCCAGGACATTAGGGCTGTTTTACCAGGGGCACGAGCCATTGATCCAGCCAACAGCACTCTCCTTGGTGCTCCTCTTGGGCCCAATGCCATCGATCTGGTCCTGGAAAAAAAATCTCAGACCTCAGGACGATGGAAGGTAGGATGAAAGACATCGATACACATGATGCCTTCTACCTACTCACCAGGTGCCTGTCAATCCCAAAACTTACATACTTCCTGAAATGCTCCCCAGCCTTCAGCAGCCCGAAACTCAAGGAATATGACTCTCTCCTCAAGACCATGCTAGAGAGTGTATTGAATCTTTCCCTCGAAGATGGACAGTGGTTGCAAGCCTCACTTCCAGTCAGACTTGGGGGGCTGGGAGTACGCAAATCCTCCCAGATTGCCCTACCAGCTTTCTTATCCTCTTCCATAGCATCAAATGAGCTATTAAAACAAATTCTTCCAGACAACCTCAGTGATTCAGCAGGAATACAGGACCCCAGCTACACCAGTGCCATCACTGAATGGGAGACTCTTGCTGCTCCAACACCAAAACCTAGTGAAGAACTGGCCTACAAACAGTCAAACTGGGACGGCCCCATCGCTGAAAAGATACTTGCCAATATGCTTAGGGCCGTAACATCAGACAGGAGACTGCCTGTCTCCTAGCTGTGAGTGCACTTCACTCTGGGGACTTCCTCCAAACAGTTCCCATTTCGGCCATGGGAACACGCCTCGACCCTAAGACCCTTCGTATTGCAGTGGCTCTGCGCCTTGCTGCCCCTATTCACACGGAATATACGTGTATTTGCAGCGATGCGCAAGCCGACCAACAACGCCCACAACCCAGCAAACCGCCCGACGGGATCACCATCTATCCTTGGAAGAATGGCAAGCTCTTAGCATGGGATTATACCTGTGTGTCGACACTGGCTGACACCTACATCCATCACAGTGTCGGGCGACAGGGAGGAGCTGCTGACCACAGAGAGGAGTACAAGATCGGCAAGTACAGAGACATAAGCCAACAGTATCAATTTGTCCCAGTGGGATCAGAGACCTTGGGAGCGTGGGGAAAAAATGCAACACGTTTCCTTAAAGAACTGGGTTCTAGACTCATCGACACCACCAGTTACCCAAGGGCAGCCACGTTCATGTTCCAGCGTCTCAGCGTGGCCCTCCAGAGGGGAAACGCATGCTGCATACTTGGCTCGCGTCCGGCTTCGGAGGAGCTGGAGGAGATTCATAATCTTTGATATATTTTACCATTTTATTCATATTCATGTTTTCCATTGATGTATTCTGTCTATTAATAAAGCATTCCATCATTATATATATATAGGGGGTGGTAGGAGAAGAAAATATTCAAACAGCTTCGGGGAGAACCTCGAGTTTTCCCTGAGGTATGTTTATCGTCTTCTCTGAGGATGAGGCTCCCCAATAAAGTTCTAGAGGTGGTACCTCCCTATATATATATATATATATATATATATATATATATATATATATATATATATATATATATATATATATATATATATATATATATATATATATATATATATATATATATCATATATATATATACATATATATATATATATATATATATATATATATATATATATATATATATATATATATATATATAATTAATTTATACACATTATGTATACGAGGATCTAATATAACAATCCAGGTATGCATGTTAATGAGAGAGAGGAAGGGGGGAAAGGCTAACTGACTGGTAAATATTTGTAAGGGTGATTGTAGGTGAGACAGGATTGAGGGAGAGAATGAAGTTGAGGGAGGATGAAGGGAATGAAGGAGGGAGACGCTACTGACCTGTATGTGGCATGTTGCTGTTGGTTCTGCTAGTGACGTTGTTGCTATTGTTGTTGAAGTTGGTGGAGGTTAAGTATCCTCCACCTCATGGCCTGAAAACCAACTCTGTTCACTTTCTTTTCACTAAAAACAAGTAAAATTAAGATAAGAACTAAACCCACCAGAAGAAAACTAGTAAATCTTTTATAATAATAATAATAATAATAATAATAATAATAATAATAATAATAATAATAATAATGACCCACATGCTAGACTTAGGCTGTTCTCACTCATCACTCGTTTTTCTCACTTTGTCTTTTGTTTTTCGTCCTGGTATCGTCACTCTCGTCTTATTCTCGTTTTCTTTATTGTTTTTCTTAGGGTGATCATCACATAAGTCTTTTTGACTTTCAGGATTTTCAACGCTGGACTTGTGAGTCAGATTCATCCCATCTTTTCCAAGTCTCCTTCACTGTTATCTTCTCTTCGTCTTTTACTCACTTTTGTACTAGTGTTGGCCTCAGTCTCTTCTTCTTCCCGTTTTCTTAGCCTTTTACTCACTTTTGTACTAGTGTTGGCCTCAGTCTCCTCTTCTTCCCGTTTTCTTCGCCTTTTACTCACTTTTGTACTAGTGTTGGCCTCAGTCTCTTCTTCTCGTTTTCTTTTAGTGTTTTTCTTAGGGGGATCCTCACATAAGTCTCTTGACTTTCAGGATTTTCAACGCTGGACTTGTGAGTCAGGTTCATCCCATCTTTTCCAAGTCTCCTTCACTGTTATCTTCTCTTCGTCTTTTACTATTTTTCATTGTAATATCTTCACTTTCGTCTGCTCTCTTTCTTTTATTGTCTTCCATTGGGGAGTCCTGATATATGTTTTCTCTTTGGCACTGAGGGCTCTTGATGCTGGGCTGGTGAGTCAGGTCCATCCCACCATCAACGACTGATGGGGACGGCCCCATTTCTTGAAATTGTTCCAAAACTTTATAAGTTCACCACCCTGTCTTGCCTCAGGACTTTTCTCATAAAATTCCGAATCCACAGAGCAATTTCCAATGGGAAACACTATCTGCAATCCATCGTGAGAGATTCAGACATTTAAGCTAAACTATCAACTTCAAAAACAACCCATTATTCTTGGAGTTTTCTCGCCTTACAAAAGCCTACTAGAGTGGTCTATAGACCATCAGGTGTTTCAAAAATACAAACGTTACAAAAATCAATGTCCATGTGAACGATGTTTCTCGAGTGGACACCTTGAACAGTTTTGCCCAGACTGGCTATAATTTTAATCGCTGTTGAAATATTTAGTTCTTATTAATTAAACGAGTATTCGTCTAGTGTGATACCTGCATAAGCCGTAACTAAATATCCACACTCCACATTAACTCCCACTAACTACTGAACACCAGCTATTCCTTGTACCTTTTGTAGATACGTCACTTCATTATACAAATTATCATACACCTATGCACCACAGAATTCTTTGACTACTAATTATTACTAGTCCTCAGCCACTAGCCAACATTTTCTAAAGAGTCCTTCTCGTATCATCTGCGTCGACTCATTCTTCAACCAATCCTTAATTTTTTTGTGAGGAAAAGTTTTTATATTATGTTACTAACAATAATCCTCCAATTATTTCAGTATCTCTTCATCATCGTCTGTTCGCCTTTTACTCACTTTTGTACTAGTGTTGGCCTCAGTCTCCTCTTCTCGTTTTCTTTTATTGTTTTTCTTAGGGGGATCCTCACATACGTCTCCTTGACTTTCAGGATTTTTGACGCTGGACTTGTGAGTCAGGTTCATCCCAAAATCAACGAATGATGAGGACGACCACGGTTCTTGAAATTGTTCCAAAACTTTATAAGTTCACCAATGCCTATTCTTCCCTTGGGACTTTTTCTCAAAACTATCTGAATCCAGTGAAGAATACCCCATTGGAAACAATAATTGCCAGTCATAATGAAATGTTCAAGCAATTAAGCTAAATCATCAACTTCAAAAACAACCCATTTTTTCGGAGTTTTCTCGCGTTACCAAAGCCTACTAGAGTGGTCTATAGACCATCAGGTGTTTCAAGAATACAAACGTTACAAGAATTAATGGCCATGTGAACCATGTTTCTGGAGTGGATACTTTGAACAGTTGTGGCCAGACTGGCTATAATTTTAATCAATGTTGAAATATTTAATTCTTATTAATTAAACCGGTATTAGCCTAGTGTGATACCTGCATAAGCAGTAACTAAATAACCACACTCCACATTAACTCCCACTAACTACTGAACACCTGCAATTCCTTGTACCTTTTGTAGATACGTCACTTCATTATAAAAACTGTTATACATAAGGGGACCATAGATTTCTTTGACTACTAATTATTACTAGTCCTCAGCCACTAGCCAACATTTTGTATAGAGTCGTTCTCGTATCATCTGCGTCGACTCATTCTTCAACAAGTCCTCAATTTTTTTGCGAGGAAAAGTTTTTATATTATGTTACTAACAATAATCCTCCAATTATTTAAGTGTCTCTTTATCATCGTCTGTACTAGTGTTGGCCTCAGTCACCTCTTCTCTCGGTTTCTTTTAGTGTTTTAACAGGGACGATCCTCACCTTTCTGGTTTAAGGATGTGTTATTTTCTACATCACCTTCTGTTATTTATGATTATTAGGAATCAACGTTATCTTTCTCCATTATATTTTTTTTTATGTCTCACAGTTAACACTGATAACATTGGTGGTCGTCTGTGATAATAACTTCTATATAACACTGCTTATATATAGTGAATTTAGAAGTCAGAATTTAGGTGATACCATCAACATCAATGTGTTGGTGTTAGTAGTAGTAATGGTGTTGGTAGTAGTATTGGTGTTAGTAAAAGTGGTGTTAGTAGTAGTAATGGTAGTAGTAGTAATGGTGTTAGTAATAGTAATGGTGTTAGTAATAGTAATGGTGTTAGTAGTAATGGTGTTAGTAGTAGTAATGGTGTTAGTAGTAGTAATGGTGTTAGTAGTAATGGTGTAAGTATTAGTAATGGTGTTATTAGTAGTAATGGTGTTAGTAGTAGTAATGGTGTTAGTAGTAGAAATGGTGTTAGTAGTAGAAATGGTGTTAGTAGTAGTAGAAATGGTGTTATTAGTAGTATTGGTGTTAGTAACAGTAATGGTGTTAGTAATAGTAATGGTGTTAGTAGTAGTAATGGTGTTTGTAGTAGTAATGGTGTTAGTAATAGTAATGGTGTTAGTAGTAGTAATGGTGTTTGTAATAGTAATGGTGTTAGTAGTAGTAATGGTGTTAGAATTAGTAATGGTGTTAGTAGTAGTAATGGTGTTAGTATTAGTAATGGTGTTAGTAATAGTAATGGTGTTGGTAATAGTAATGGTGTTAGTAGTAGTAATGGTGTTTGTAGTAGTAATGGTGTTAACAGTAGTAATGGTGATAGTAGTAGATATGGTGTTAGTAGTAGTTATGGTGTTAGTAGTAGTTATGGTGTTATTAGTAGTAATGGTGTTAACAGTAGTAATGGTGTTAGTAATAGTTATGGTGTTAGTAGTATATATGTTTGGTAGTAAATGGTGTTATTAGTAGTAATGGTGCTAGTAGTAGTAATGGTGTTAGTAGTATTATGGTGTTAGTAGTAGTAATGGTGCTAGTAGTAGTATTGGTGTTAGGTTTAGTAATGGTGTTAATAGTAGCTATGGCCTAGTAGTAGAAATGGTGTTAGTTTAGTAATGGTGTTTATATTGGTGCTAGTAGTAGAAATGGTGTTAGTAGTAGTAATGGTGTTGTATAGTATGGTGTTCGTAGTAGTAATGGTGTTAGTAGTAGTAATGGTGTTAGTAGTAGTAATGGTGTTAGTAGTAGTAATGGTGTTATTAAGGAAGAATGGTAGGTTGCCTTGGAGGACTAAGGAGTGGGCCTGGGCCAAGATATTATATCTCCAAGTTGTGTCATACGCCTTCTCAAGGTCGAAAAAGATAGTGATAACCGAGTGGTTATTAGCAAAGGCATTACAAATATACATATCCAAGCGCAGCAAGGGGTCAATGGCAGAACGGCCCTTACAGAAGCCATATTGTTTAGGGGAGAGACTATTGTGCGTCTCTAAATACCACATCAAACGTCTATTAACTAGACGTTCCATCACCTTGCAAACTGCACTGGTAAGAGCGATGGGACGGTAGTGAGAGGTATCATGTCCCGTAGTACCTGGTTTGCAAAAAGGGAGAACAATAGCAGACTTTCACAGCTGGGGAAGAACTCCTTGCGATCATATAAGATTAAAAAGAGTCGTAAGAGGACAGGAAGAGCAGACTGATGTAAATGCTGTAGCATACGAATATGTATGCCGTCTGGCCCAGCTGCTGATGATCGGCAAGCAGAGAGTGTTGCCTCCAGTTCTTGAAGGGTAAAAGGGGCACATTATAAGATTCTTCTCTAAGAGAAGAAAAATCTAAGGGCTTTAACTCGCTGGCAGACTTAGAAGAAAGGAACGAGGGGCAGAGATGGAGCCCCTGAGATATGCAGACTAGATGATTACCAATTTCAGTGGCAACGGCAAGAGGGTGTGCTATATCGACACCAGCAACCTGAAGAACAGGAGCCGGGTCGGGGGAGAATTTACCACTTAATTTCCTCACTTTCTTCCAGACCGCACTCATCGAGGAAGCCGAAGTGACAGTAGAAACGTAATCTCGCCAACAAGTGTGTTTAGCATCACGTATGACACGGCGAGCAATAGCTCTCTTCTGCTTAAAATCAAGGAGTCTCTCTGTGGTTCTGTTATACCGATACCTGCCCCATGCAGCGTGTTTCAAACTCACTGCCCGAGCACAAGTAGGAGACCACCAAGGCACGCACTTCTGAGGATGCTTGTCCGAGGTTTGGGGAATAGAATGTGAAGCCGCAGTGAAGATGGAGGACGAAAAGAGATGTAAAACCTCATCAATGGAGGACGAGGTAGGAACCTCATGAAAGGCAGTAAGATGTGTGTATAGGTCCCATTTTGCCTGGTCAAATTGCCAGCGTGGGCAATGAGGAGGTGGAGAAAACAAAGGGGACTTAAGGATGATTGGGAAATGATCGCTGTCATGTAAGTCCGGGAGGACAGACCAAATGAAGTCAAGGACTAATAATAATAATAATAATAATAATAATACTTTATTGTGACATGGAACAATGATACATGGTAGACAAGATATATTTCTTAATGAGATGTACATGCCAAAAGCCCCTAATATGCTGTGCATTGAGGAAGAGCAGATGGAGAGATCGATACAGGAGAAAGAATGAGTTCGAGGATCAAAATGGGTAGGAGTACCCGTATTTAAAACATGGAGGGAAAGAGAAGCAAGAAATGCCTCCAACTGAATGCCACGGGAGTCACAGTGTGACCCTCCCCAGAGAAAATGGTGTGTGCTAAAATCGCCAAGTAATAGAAGGGGTGGCGGTAAAGAAGAAACCAGAAAATCAACATCTGGGATAGACAATGCCCGCGAAGGGGAGAGATATAAAGAACAGAGTGTATACCACTTATTCAAGTGGATATGGGCTGCGCTGTAATGTAAGGAAGAAGGAACATAGAGCTGACGGTATGGAACACTAGTGCGTATAAGAAGAGCACTTTCGTTAAAGGTTCCATCGGAAAAAGGATCCGATGAATATAACAAATCATAGCCTGAAAAGGGCCTGATAACAGTGGATTGTAATTTGGGTTCTTGCAAACAGACCCCAACAGGGGAAAACTGGGAGAGCAACACCTGAAGTTCACCCCGGTTACCCCTGAGGCCTCGGATATTCCACTGCAAATAAGCCATGATGTATGGAGAGAAAGATATAAGTGGAAGTGAGAGGAATCTATGGACTAGGGTTAGAAAAGTCCACATGTGGAAGCAGCGGAAGACCTGTAATCAGAGAAAGAGGAGGACGTTGTGAAGGAAGGGGGGGTTGAGATGAAGAAGAGAGATGAGGAACCTCAGGTGGAGTAGTGTCCATCATCGGTCCAGTCTCTGAAATATATTCTGCAATAGCTTCCAGTGTTTCGGAAGTCAATGATGCAGAATGTGGGACTATATTAGAAATGGAAGAAGAGTGAGCAACTATTGGGGAGTCTATAGACTGTACTAAAGTAGAGGACGAGGAGATAGAGGAGATAACTGTCGTAGGGGTTTGGGAAGGGACAGGGGATGAAGGTAGTGTATGAGGAGGAGGATGAACCTCCACACACGTTACAGAACTAGTTGGAGGCGAAGAACCTGGCAGTAGGGATTTTTTGCCGGGCTTATGAGAAGGGGGGCGCTGAGGTTTAGGTGAAGGACGAGGACGTGTAGACTCAGAATTGTGCCCATGCAGCACGAGTATACATCAACAACATGTCCAATGAAAAAGCCTTAATCAAATTGGACTTTGCCAATGCTTTCAACTCAGTCAGAAGGGATGCTGCTCTCCAAGCAGTTTCTAGGCACTTTCCTTCCCTCTATCCCTTCATAGAATCGTGTTATAGTGTGGCTTCTAAACTTTTGTTTGGGGACCATGAAATTGACTCGTGTGAGGGTGTGCAACAGGGGGACCCTCTTGCCCCCTTTCTATTCTGTCTAGTCATCAAGGATGTCACAGAAGCATTGTCCAGTGAGCTCAATATTTGGTTCTTGGATGATGGCACCCTAGCTGGCACAACACAACCTCTCCTAGGAGACATCAGGAAAATTAAAGATATGGTAGAGAGCCTGGGCCTATCTTTAAACCCCACCAAATGTGAGATAGTTTCCACCAATCCACAGATGATCCAGGACATTAGGGCTGTTTTACCAGGGGCACGAGCCATTGATCCAGCCAACAGCACTCTCCTTGGTGCTCCTCTTGGGCCCAATGCCATCGATCTGGTCCTGGAAAAAAAATCTCAGACCTCAGGACGATGGAAGGTAGGATGAAAGACATCGATACACATGATGCCTTCTACCTACTCACCAGGTGCCTGTCAATCCCAAAACTTACATACTTCCTGAGATGCTCCCCAGCCTTCAGCAGCCCGAAACTCAAGGAATATGACTCTCTCCTCAAGACCATGCTATAGAGTGTATTGAATCTTTCCCTCGAAGATGGACAGTGGTTGCAAGCCTCACTTCCAGTCAGACTTGGGGGGCTGGGAGTACGCAAATCCTCCCAGATTGCCGTACGAGCTTTCTTATCCTCTTCCATAGCATCAAATAAGCTATTAAAAAAAATTCTTCCAGACAACCTCAGTGATTCAGCAGGAATACAGGACCCCAGCTACACCAGTGCCATCACTGAATGGGAGACTCTTGCTGCTCCAACACCAAAACCTAGTGAAGAACTGGCCTACAAACAGTCAAACTGGGACGGCCCCATCGCTGAAAAGATACTTGCCAATATGCTTAGGGCCGTAACATCAGACAGGGAGACTGCCCGTCTCCTAGCTGTGAGTGCACATCACTCTGGGGACTTCCTCAAAACAGTTCCCATTTCGGCCATGGGAACATGCCTCGACCCTAAGACCCTTCGTATTGCAGTGGCTCTGCGCCTTGCTGCCCCTATTCACACAGAATATACGTGTATTTGCAGCGATGCGCAAGCCGACCAATATGGTCTACATGGTCTTAACTGTTCTAAAACCAAGGGTTGGCATGCAAGACACAATGAGGTCAACGACATCATAAAGAGAACCCTTGCTACAGTTGGATGCCCAGCCGCGAGAGAGCCTCAATCACTAGCAACCAACAACGCCCACAACCCAGCAAACCGCCCCGATGGGATCACCATCTATCCTTGGAAAAATGGCAAGCTCTTAGCATGGGATTATACCTGTGTGTCGACTCTGGCTGACACCTACATCTATCACAGTGTCGGGCGACAGGGAGGAGCTGCTGACCACAGAGAGGAGTACAAGATCGGCAAGTACAGAGACATAAGCCAACAGTATCAATTTGTCCCAGTGGGATCAGAGACCTTGGGAGCGTGGGGAAAAAATGCAACACGTTTCCTTAAAGAACTGGGTTCCAGACTCATCGACACCACCATGGACCCAAGGGCAGCCACGTTCATGTTCCAGCGTCTCAGCGTGGCCATCCAGAGGGGAAACGCATGCTGCATACTTGGCTCGCGTCCGGCTTCGGAGGAGCTGGAGGAGATTCATAATCTTTGATATATTGTACCATTTTATTCATATTCATGTTTTCCATTGATGTATTCTGCCTATTAATAAAGCATTCCATCATTATATATATAGGGGGTGGTAGGAGAAGAAAATATTCAAACAGCTTCGGGGAGAACCTCGAGTTTTCCCTGAGGTATGTTTATCGTCTTCTCTGAGGATGAGGGTCCCCAATAAAGTTCTAGAGGTGGTACCTCCCTATATATATATATATATATATATATATATATATATATATATATATATATATATATATATAATATATATATATACGAGATCTAATATAACAATATATATAATTAATATACACAGAATAAGGGGAAATATAACTGGTAAACATGTTTAATGATGAGGTGAGACAGGATTGAGGGGAAAGGCTGAGGAGGATAGGTGAATGAAGGAGGGAGAAGCTACTGATGATGGGATGTTGCTGAGGGTGGTGTGGTGATAAGGATGGTGTAGCTATTGTTGTGGATGTTGGTTGGGAGGTTTGCTTCCTCATTGTCTGAAACGCAAGGTTGTTCCCCCTCCATCCTGAAAACCAAGTAATTACACATCACTAAAACAAAGAAAACTAAAAAAGAACTAAAACAAAAAATAAATATAAATAATAATAATAATAATAATAATAATAATAATAATAATAATAATAATAATAACCCACATGCTAGACTTAGGCTGTTCTCACTTTGTCTTTTGTTTTTCGTCCTGGTATCGTCACTCTCGTCTTATTCTCTTTTCTTTTATTGTTTTTCTTAGGGGATCCTCACATAAGTCCTTTTGACTTTCAAGATTTTCAACGCTGGACTTGTGAGTCAGGTTCATCCCATCTTTTTCCAAGTCTCCTTCACTGTTATCTTCTCTTCGTCTTTTACTATTTTTCATTGTAATATCTTCACTTTCGTCTGCTCTCTTTCTTTTATTGTCTTCCATTGGAGAGTCCTGACATATGTTTTCTTTTGGCACTGAGGGCTCTTGATGCTGGGCTGGTGAGTCAGGTCCATCCCACCATCAACGACTGATGGGGACGGCCCCATTTCTTGAAATTGTTCCAAAAACTTTATAAGTTCACCAATTTCCTTTCTTGCCTCAGGACTTTTTCTCATAAAATTCCGAATCCACAGAGCAATTTCCAATGGGAAACACTATCTGCAATCCATCATGAGAGATTCAGACATTTAAGCTAAACTATCAACTTCAAAAACAACCCATTATTCTTGGAGTTTTCTCGCCTTACAAAAGCCTACTAGAGTGGTCTATAGACCATCAGGTGTTTCAAGAATACAAACGTTACAAAAATCAATGTCCATGTGAACGATGTTTCTCGAGTGGACACCTTGAACAGTTTTGCCCAGACTGGCTATAATTTTAATCGCTGTTGAAATATTTAGTTCTTATTAATTAAACGAGTATTCGTCTAGTGTGATACCTGCATAAGCCGTAACTAAATAACCACACTCCACATTAACTCCGACTAACTACTGAACATCAGCTATTCCTTGTACCTTTTGTAGATACGTCACTTCATTATACAAATTATCATACACCTATGCACCACAGAATTCTTTGACTACTAATTATTACTAGTCCTCAGCCACTAGCCAACATTTTCTAAAGAGTCCTTCTCGTATCATCTGCGTCGACTCATTCTTCAACCAATCCTCAATTTTTTTGTGAGGAAAAGTTTTTATATTATGTTACTAACAATAATCCTCCAATTATTTCAGTATCTCTTCATCATCGTCTGTTCGCCTTTTACTCACTTTTGTACTAGTGTTGGCCTCAGTCTCCTCTTCTCGTTTTCTTTTATTGTTTTTCTTAGGGGGATCCTCACATACGTCTCCTTGACTTTCAGGATTTTTGACGCTGGACTTGTGAGTCAGGTTCATCCCAAAATCAACGAATGATGAGGACGACCACGGTTCTTGAAATTGTTCCAAAACTTTATAAGTTCACCAATGCCTATTCTTCCCTTGGGACTTTTTCTCAAAACTATCTGAATCCAGTGAAGAATACCCCATTGGAAACAATAATTGCCAGTCATAATGAAATGTTCAAGCAATTAAGCTAAATCATCAACTTCAAAAACAACCCATTTTTTTCGGAGTTTTCTCGCGTTACCAAAGCCTACTAGAGTGGTCTATAGACCATCAGGTGTTTCAAGAATACAAACGTTACAAGAATTAATGGCCATGTGAACCATGTTTCTGGAGTGGATACTTTGAACAGTTGTGGCCAGACTGGCTATAATTTTAATCAATGTTGAAATATTTAATTCTTATTAATTAAACCGGTATTAGCCTAGTGTGATACCTGCATAAGCAGTAACTAAATAACCACACTCCACATTAACTCCCACTAACTACTGAACACCTGCAATTCCTTGTACCTTTGTAGATACGTCACTTCATTATAAAAACTGTTATACATAAGGGGACCATAGATTTCTTTGACTACTAATTATTACTAGTCCTCAGCCACTAGCCAACATTTTGTATAGAGTCGTTCTCGTATCATCTGCGTCGACTCATTCTTCAACAAGTCCTCAATTTTTTTGTGAGGAAAAGTTTTTATATTATGTTACTAACAATAATCCTCCAATTATTTCAGTGTCTCTTTATCATCGTCTGTACTAGTGTTGGCCTCAGTCACCTCTTCTTCTCGGTTTCTTTTAGTGTTTTAACAGGGACGATCCTCACCTTTCTGGTTTAAGGATGTGTTATTTTCTACATCACCTTCTGTTATTTATGATTATTAGGAATCAACGTTATCTTTCTCCATTATATTTTTTTTTTATGTCTCACAGTTAACACTGATAACATTGGTGGTCGTCTGTGATAATAACTTCTATATAACACTGCTTATATATAGTGAATTTAGAAGTCAGAATTTAGGTGATACCATCAACATCAATGTGTTGGTGTTAGTAGTAGTAATGGTGTTGGTAGTAGTATTGGTGTTAGTAAAAGTGGTGTTAGTAGTAGTAATGGTAGTAGTAGTAATGGTGTTAGTAATAGTAATGGTGTTAGTAATAGTAATGGTGTTAGTAGTAATGGTGTTAGTAGTAGTAATGGTGTTAGTAGTAGTAATGGTGTTAGTAGTAGTAATGGTGTTAGTAGTAATGGTGTAAGTAGTAGTAATGGTGTTAGTAGTAGTAATGGTGTTAGTAGTAGTAATGGTGTTAGTAGTAGTAATGGTGTTAGTAGTAGAATGGTGTTAGTTAGTAGTAATGGTGTTAGTAGTATTAGTAATGGTGTTAGTAGTAGTAGTAATGGTGTTATTAGTAGTATTGTTGTTAGTAACAGTAATGGTGTTAGTAATAGTAATGGTGTTAGTAGTAGTAATGGTGTTTGTAGTAGTAATAGTGTTAGTAATAGTAATGGTGTTAGTAGTAGTAATGGTGTTTGTAATAGTAATGGTGTTAGTAGTAGTAATGGTGTTAGAATTAGTAATGGTGTTAGTAGTAGTAATGGTGTTAGTAGTAGTAATGGTGTTAGTAATAGTAATGGTGTTGGTAATAGTAATGGTGTTAGTAGTAGTAATGGTGTTTGTAGTAGTAATGGTGTTAACAGTAGTAATGGTGATTGTTATGGGGTATTATGGACTTGTTATGGGGCTATTGGAACCCAGCATGTATTGTTGTAATTAAATAACATGAATGCCTAATTATATTGAATTATTCAGAATTTGCTATGAGGTCTTAGGTCAGGCCACCCTAGAGACTTAAAAGAGCTGATTAAACTGTTTTTCTCAATATAATAGGTTATATAAAATATAAATGCACATTATTATTAAGTATTAGTTATAAGTTGCATGTCTCATTGTAATAACATAAGATATATTGAGAGTACAACAGGAGATATGCAAAGTGATGTGTTTATGTTTGAGGGAGGAGCTTAGAGAGATGCTGTTTTCCCACAATCCCGGGAGAAAAACATGGCGGCTGGAGTGAGCTGGTGTTGTAGGTGCTGTATTTTAACTTGACTTCAGGGCTGTATGAGTGCCCAAAAGGTAATGGGAGGGTTGTAGACCGATGTTACTATGACATTCAGTGATCTTCAGTGTATCAAGACACTGGAGGGTTAAGAAATGTTGAGAAAGAGAGAGTTGAAGGCGGCAGCTGAGCCATGTGCTTTGGGAAAGGCTGATTATATGTTTAGGAGTGGAGACCTGTATAATATATGTATATACTTCTTAATATAGCTCTATTTTTATAATGTTGGTTTAAATAACCTTTAAGAGGAATGTGAAAGGACCAATAAGTTTTCAGATGCAGCAGCTAAACCTGAGTAAGTATCTTTAGCTTATAATGTCCTCCTTTTACCCTAAGACCTTTTAAGTAAATACCCTATGCTAGTACATGTAGAACCTTGATGATAAATAGGGAAAAATAACATAACATGGGGGCCTTAACCGGGAGAGTTATTTGACTGTTAAAATAACTCAAAACATTCTTTGAGATGTACTGGTATGAGATAGGGTTATGAGTCACATGTTTTGGTAGGATAAAATTTACCTTGTAAAATTTACCTTGTAAAAATTACCTTGGTGGTGTCAGTGGAAGGTTCATGTATTAGTTTACAGGTTGTTTTCTCCAGAGTGGGGATTAAAGTTGAGTAACACATTTTGTTTGTGGTTATGGTAGAGTGCCATGTGAAGATTTTTCCATTGAACTTGTGTTATTTTTATGTACCTGTGTAAAGACCTTGTCCATTGATGCTGTGCAGGAATTTAAGGATAAATATGTCAGAAGCTGAATCTTTAGAATTTTCTGGCTTCAGTGAGGAGGTAAATAATTCATCAGTAAACATGTCTGTTAACAGTGAACAGGAGGAATCACCCCCTCCAGGTAATAAGGAAGCGATGATGAAACTTGAGATAGCTTTGATAGCAGCTAGGACAAAATTCTTAGAAACTCAGGAGAGAGTACGTAAAGGGTTAGGAGGTTCAGACCAAGAGCCTGAGCAGTACTTTAACCTAACTAAAGCTGCAAATTTTGTCCCTAAGTTTACAGAGAGTGACCCAGACAGATATTTTTCCTTTTTTGAGAAGACTGCAAAGGAGCAAAGATGGCCCAAACAGCAATGGGCTACCCTAGTTCGCACACAGCTTGTAGGCAAAGGTTTTCAGAGAGTAGAGACTCTGGAAGAAGGAGAATTTTCTGATTATGAGAAAGTAAAGGAGGTAGTATTGCTTGCATACCAAATGATACCTGAGAAATATAGGCAAAAGTTCAGAAGTAAAAAATTTCAGGAGGGACAGACCTTAACTGAGTTAGGGAATGAGAAACTGTTCCTGTTTAAGAAGTGGGCTTGTTCAAAAGGAGTGAACATGGACTATGAGAAGTTAGTAGACCTAATTGTTCATGAGGAATTGTACAATGCAATCCCTGTTGACCTTAGAGAATATTTGGAGGACAGAAACCCAGATAATCTTTCAGCAGCAATGGATTTGGGTGAAAGATTCTTAGCTCATAGGGAATTGGTAGGTAAAAACAGTCATGCTCATTCAAAAAATTTCCCTGTCTTTTCTAAACCTTATTCCAAATACTACGGTCATAAAGGTAGGTGGGACAAGAATTTTCAGGGACAAATGAAGGCTGAGGCACCCTCTCAAACAGAAGGGAAAGGTAAGTCAGCTGGAGCTCAAAGTTTACCTAGACCATCAAATAATGTTTCAGTTCCTCGAGCACACAGTACTAGTCCTACTCCAAACGGTAAACATACCTTTAGGAATTATACCTGTTACTACTGTAACAAAGCTGGTCACATACAAAAGTATTGCTTTTCTAAACAGCAAGATCAGAGAAAGGAGGAACAATCCCAGGGAACCCTAACTGCAGAGACACATCCGGTGGCTTGCATTAGGTCTTCAAGGCAAGGTGAGGAGTCTTTGGGGGGTCTAGACCCCAGGATGCAGGTTTTTGCTAGTAAGTCTACAGTTGCCTTGCACAAGGATGTAGGCAGGGTTGAGAACATGTTGTCCTTGAGAGATGGATGTAGCACCTACTCCTTGCTACGTGCGGGAGTGCTGCCATTATTATTATTATAATCAAATAGAAGCGCTAAACCACAGGGGTTATACAGCGCTGCAGGTTATTGTAGGATGCAGGGAGAGTGAGGTGTAAGAGGGAGATGGACGATTAGTAGGGTATGGAGTGCTAGATGACGGAGGGTAGTGCAGGGGAGGAGGGTAGCAAGAGATCGAGGTAGAAGGGACTGAGGGAGGTGCTAGAGGTATAATCTTCAGAGTTTGTGTAGTAAGTCAGTTTCTGTCAAAAGTCAACAAGAGAG
>WNWK01014864.1:0-49814 GCA_009830355.1 Cherax destructor
CCTTTATTTTACTCCACATAATCCTTGAATTTATACATTTATATTCCTTCTTTATCCATAACTGATTATTCAACATTATTGCCACTCCTTCTTTAGCTCTAACTCTATTTGAAACCCCTGACCTAATCCCATTTATTTCTCCCCACTGAAACTCTCCTACCCCCTTCAGCTTTTTCTCACTTAAAGCCAGGACATCCAGCTTCTTTTCATTCATAACATCTACAATCATCTCTTTCTTATCATTGCACAACATCCGCACATTCAAACATCCACTTTGACGGTTTTCTTCTTTTTCTTTTTAGTAAGCTATACAGGAAAAGGGGTTACTAGCCCATTGTTCCCGGCATTTTAGTTGACTTTTACAACACGCATGGCTTACGGCGAAAAGATTCTTATTCCACTTCCAAATGGATATGAAAGGAAAAGCAATAAGAACAAGAACTATTAAGATATAATCAAAGAAAACTCAGATGAGTGTGTATACATAAACGTGTACATGTTTGCGTAGCGTGACCTAAGTGTAAGTAGAAGTAGCAAGACGTACCTGAAATCTTGCATGTTTATGAGACAGAAAAAAAGACACCAGCAATCCTACCATCATGTAAAACAGTTTCAGGTTTCTGTTTCACAGTCACCTGGAGGACGGTAGTACCTCCCTGGGTGTTGCTGTCTACCAACATACTACCTACACAACACCATTCAGGCCCTTCGCTTAGCCTGCTCTGAGCACTCTAATTTTTTCAA
Source organism: Cherax destructor (assembly GCA_009830355.1). NCBI lineage: Eukaryota > Metazoa > Arthropoda > Malacostraca > Decapoda > Parastacidae > Cherax > Cherax destructor. Next base: position 745 of record WNWK01014864.1, read on the forward strand.
AGTAATTGTGCCGGCCACTCGGGATATAATATATATATATATATATATATATATATATATATATATATATATATATATATATATAATTGATGAAGGAAAAAAGGCGAGTGGTGCATTGAGGTATCTGTGGAGACAAAAAACGTTATCCATGGAGGCAAAGAAGGGAATGTACGAAAGTATAGTGGTACCAACACTCTTATATGGGTGTGAAGCATGGGTTGCAAATGCTGCAGCGAGGAGGAGGCTGGAGGCAGTGGAGATGTCTTGTCTAAGGGCAATGTGTGGTGTAAATATTATGCAGAAAATTCGGAATGTGGAAATTAGGAGAAGGTGTGGAGTTACTAAAAGTATTTGTCAGAGGGCTGAAGAGGGGTTGTTGAGGTGGTTTGGTCATTTAGAGAGAATGGATCAAAGTAGAATGACTTGGAGAGCGTATAAATCTGTAGGGGAAGGAAGGCGGGGTAGGGGTCGTCCTAGAAAAGGTTGGAGGAAGGGGTAAAGGAGGTTTTGTGGGCGAGGGGCTTGGACTTCCAGCAAGCATGTGTGAGTGTGTTAGATAGGAGTGAATGGAGACGAATGGTTTTGGGACATGACGATCTGTTGGAGTGTGAGCAGGGTAACATTTTGTGAAGGATTCAGGAAACCAGTTAATTGATTTAGTTGGACTTGAGTCCTGGAAATGGGAAGTACAATGCCTGCACTTCAAAGGAGGGGTCTGAGATAGTGACAGCTGGGCGGGACTTTTCTCAGCTGTCGTATCTGAGCTCCTCTGCAAAGACAGTGATTATGTATGAGTGTGGTGAAAGTGTTGAATGATGATGAAAGTATTTTCTTTCTTTTTGGGTCACCCTGCCTCGGTGGGAGATGGCCGACTTGTTGAAATATATATATATATATATATATATATATATATATATATATATATATATATATATATATATATATATATATATATATATAAATATTATATATATTATCTCCATGGGGAAGTGGAACAGAATTCTTCCCCCGTAAGCCATGCGTGTCGTAAGAGGCGACTAAAATGCCGGGAGCAAGCATCTAGTAACCCCTTCTCCTGTATATATTACAGTACTAAATGTAAAAGGAGAAACTTTCGTTTTTCCTTTTGGGCCACCCTGCCTCGGTGGGAATTGGCCGACGTGTTGAAAGAAAGATATATATATTATATATATAAATATATATAAATATATTATATATATATAAATATATATATAAATATATTATATAAATATAAATATATTATATATATATAAATATATATATATATATAAATATATATATATATATAAATATATATATATATAAATATATTATATATATATAAATATATTATATATATATAAATATATTATATATATATAAATATATATATAAATATATTATATATATATATATATATATATAAATATATTATATATATATATATATATATATAATATATTATATATATATATATATATAAATATATTATATATATATATATATATATATAAAATATATATATATATATATATATAATATATATATATAAATATATTATATATAAATATAATTATATATAATATAAATATATATAAATATATATATATAAATATATTATATATATAAATATATTATATATATATAAATATATATATATATATATAAATATATTATATATATATATATATATATATATATATATAAATATATATATATATATAAATATATATATATATTATATATATTAATATATATATAATATATAATATATATAAATATATATATATATATAAATATATTATATATATATATAAATATATTATATAAATATATAAATATATAAATATATTATATATAATATATATAATTTATATTATATATATATATATATATATATAAATATATATAATATTATTATATATATATATATATAATATATATATAAATTATATATATATATATATTATATATATATATATATATATATATATATATATATATATATATATATATTGTCATCTGATTAGGTAAAACTGGTCAATTAGCAAGAACTCATCTAAAATTGAGTAATTTCTAAAATTTTCTCTTATACGTTTAGAGATATATTTTTTCATTTATGTTAATGTAAAATTTATAATTTTGTACCAAGAGAAACTTTGAAAACCTACCTAACCTTATTACAACAAGCGCAATTTAATTTAGCCTAACCCAACTAAATATATTTTAGATACGTTAACATTAATTTAATAATAAACAATGAAATATATTTTTTCGTTATGTTCAGAATGATTTTGGCGAAATTATTGCATACACAAATTTTCACTTGTCTTATATGGCAAGGTGAGCGTTGCTATTTAAGCCAAAATCGCAAGTTTTACCTAATTGGCACGACATATATATTGCTGGAAGCGTCACGTGGGTGGGGCCTTAGATATATATATATATATATATATATATATATATATATATATATATATATATATATATATATATATAATATATTTATATATATATAATATATTTATATATATATAATATATTTATATATATTATATATATATTTATATATATATAATATATTTATATATAATAATTATATTATATATATATTAATATATATTATATATATATATATATATATATATATATATAATATATATATATATATAATATATATATATATATATATATATATATATAATATATATATATATATATATAATATATAATATATATAATATAATATATTATATATATATATATATATATATATATATATATATATATAACTGATCACTATATTCAATAGCTATCACTATCTAGCTGGGACTCACTCACTATCTTCGCAATGCTAGGACTGACACCATCTTTCAAGCCTGATGGACTATCACTATCTCAAGCTGAGGACTGATCATAGGTCTCAGGCTGGGACTGATCCTATTCAAGCTGAGGACTGATCACATCTTTCAAGGCTGAGGGACTGATCACTATCTTTCAAGGCTGAGGACTGATCACCTATCTTTCAAGGCTGAGGACTGATCACTATCTTTCAAGGCTGAGGGACTGATCACTATCTTTCAAGGCTGAGGACTGATCACTATCTTTCAAGGCTGAGGGACTGATCACTATCTTTCAAGGCTGAGGACTGATCACCTATCTTTCAAGGCTGAGGACTGATCACTATCTTTCAAGGCTGAGGGACTGATCAATATCTTTCAAGGCTGAGGACTGATCACTATCTTTCAAGGCTGAGGGACTGATCACTATCTTTCAAGGCTGAGGGACTGATCACTATCTTTCAAGGCTGAGGGACTGATCACTATCTTTCAAGGCTGAGGGACTGATCACTATCTTTCAAGGCTGAGGGACTGATCACTATCTTTCAAGGCTGAGGGACTGATCACTATCTTTCAAGGCTGAGGGACTGATCACTATCTTTCAAGGCTGAGGGACTGATCACCATATCTTTCAAGGCTGAGGGACTGATCACCATATCTTTCAAGGCTGAGGGACTGATCACTATCTTTCAAGGCTGAGGGACTGATCACTATCTTTCAAGGCTGAGGGACTGATCACCCTATCTTTCAAGGCTGAGGGACTGATCACTATCTTTCAAGGCTGAGGGACTTATCACTATCTTTCAAGGCTGAGGGACTGATCACCCTATCTTTCAAGGCTGAGGGACTGATCACTATCTTTCAAGGCTGAGGGACTGATCACTATCTTTCAAGGCTGAGGGACTGATCACCCTATTTTCAAGGCTGAGGGACTGATCACTATCTTTCAAGGCTGAGGGACTGATCACTATCTTTCAAGGCTGAGGGACTGATCACCCTATCTTTCAAGGCTGAGGGACTGATCACCCTATCTTTCAAGGCTGAGGTACTGATCACCCTATCTTTCAAGGCTGAGGTACTGATCACCCTATCTTTCAAGGCTGAGGGACTGATCACTATCTTTCAAGGCTGAGGGACTGATCACTATCTTTCAAGGCTGAGGGACTGATCACTATCTTTCAAGGCTGAGGGACTGATCACTATATTTCAAGGCTGAGGGACTGATCACCCTATCTTTCAAGGCTGATGGACTGATCACTATCTTTCAAGGCTGAGGGACTGATCACTATATTTCAAGGCTGAGGGACTGATCACTATCTTTCAAGGCTGAGGGACTGATCACTATATTTCAAGGCTGAGGGACTGATCACTATATTTCAAGGCTGAGGGACTGATCACTATATTTCAAGGCTGAGGGACTGATCACTATCTTTCAAGGCTGAGGGACTGATCACTATATTTCAATGCTGAGGGACTGATCACTATCTTTCAAGGCTGAGGACTGATCACTATCTTTCAAGGCTGAGGACTGATCACTATATTTCAAGGCTGAGGGACTGATCACTATATTTCAATGCTGAGGGACTGATCACTATCTTTCAAGGCTGAGGGACTGATCACTATATTTCAAGGCTGAGGGACTGATCACTATCTTTCAAGGCTGAGGGACTGATCACTATCTTTCAAGGCTGAGGACTGATCACTATCTTTCAAGGCTGAGGACTGATCACTATATTTCAATGCTGAGGACTGATCACTATATTTCAAGGCTGAGGACTGATCACTATATTTCAAGGCTGAGGACTGATCACTATATTTCAAGCTGAGGACTGATCACTATATTTCAAGGCTGAGGGACTGATCACTATCTTTCAAGGCTGAGGGACTGATCACTATATTTCAAGGCTGAGGGACTGATCACTATATTTCAAGGCTGAGGGACTGATCACTATCTTTCAAGGCTGAGGGACTGATCACTATCTTTCAAGGCTGCTAGTTGTCGAAAGGTCATGAGAATAAAGACGCTGGTGTTAGAAACACACAGGCGTTACACCCGTGCTAGAGACACACAGGCGTTACACCCGTGCTAGACACACAGGCGTTACACCCGTGCTAGACACACACAGGCGTTACACCCGTGCTAGACACACACAGGCGTTACACCCGTGCTAGACACACAGGCGTTACACCCGTGCTAGACACACACAGGCGTTACACCCGTGCTAGACACACACAGGCGTTACACCCGTGCTAGACACACACAGGCGTTACACCCGTGCTAGACACACACAGGCGTTACACCCGTGCTAGACACACAGGCGTTACACCCGTGCTAGACACACACAGGCGTTACACCCGTGCTAGAAACACACAGGCGTTACACCCGTGCTAGAAACACACAGGCGTTACACAGGTCAGTCATTGTCGCATAACAAAGTTTTTTCACTAAAGTTACAAAGGTGTTAACCTCCAGACTCATCCTTGAAGGGATAAAGATAACTTGAAGTTTTTACAAAGATAACTTGAACTGGTAAGTTATCAGCTCAGTATCTGGGTCACTGGTTATCTTCAGTAGTTATCACATCAACATGTTAACTCAAGGTGCCAGGGATAACCTCGAGACACTTTAAACTTTCCTAATATATGTACTAGTAGTAACAATAGCAGTAGTAACAGTAGTAACAATAGCAGCAGTAACAATAGCAGCAGTAGTAACAGTAGTAGTAACAATAGTAGTAGTAACAATAGTAGTAGTAACAATAGTAGTAGTAACAATAGTAGTAACAATAGTAGTAGTAACAATAGTATTAGTAACAATAGTAGTAGTAACTATAGTAGTAACAATAACAATAGTAACTATAGTAGTAACAACAGCAGTAGTAACTATAGTAGTAACAATAGGAGTAGTAACTATAGTAGTAACAATAGGAGTAGTAACTATAGTAGTAACAATAGCAGTAGTAACTATAGTAGTAGTAACTATAGTAGTAACAATAACAGTAGTAACTATAGTAGTAACAATAGCAGTTCCTTGATAATGTGAAAAATCCCGAAAGATCCTTGAATTTCAATATTTTTTCCAGTGGTTGTTTTGCATATTGTGATATATCAGTGTTTATTGTCACCTTATTAAACATAAACGTAAGAGCACTGCAGGAGGCCTACTGGTCCATGCTAGGCAGGTCCAAGTCACCTACTGGTCCATGCTAGGCAGGTCCAAGTCACCTACTGGTCCATTCTAGGCAGGTCCAAGTCACCTACTGGTCCATGCTAGGCAGGTCCAAGTCACCTACTGGTCCATGTTAGGCAGGTCCAAGTCACATACTGGTCCATGCTAGGCAGGTCCAAGTCACCTACTGGTCCATGCTAGGCAGGTCCAAGTCACCTACTGGTCCATGCTAGGCAGGTCCAAGTCACCTACTGGTCCATGCTAGGCAGGTCCAAGTCACCTACTGGCCCATGCTAGGCAGGTCCAAGTCACCTACTGGCCCATGCTAGGCAGGTCCAAGTCACCTACTGGTCCATGCTAGGCAGGTCCAAGTCACCTACTGGTCCATGTGTAATTACTATTCTTGGCTTACTTCTTTCAGGTCTATTGCAGTAGAATGGTAGCGTAGGTGTAGAGATACGGCTGTAGACTAGAACCGAGTTTACTGTTCGAAAGGTGTAGGTATACACGGGGGCAGAGCGTGAGGGGACCAGGAAGCCAGCTTGGGGGAACCTGCTTCAATGAGGTAGGCTGGAGAAGTGAGGCAGAAACATGGCAGCGCAGTCTGACATTGGTAGGCCTACACAGGACAGCACAGGAGTGCCGCGTAATATGAAAGGGACTGAATATAGGCTGTCTACACATGCTAGGCAGGTCCAAGTCACCTACTGGTCCATGCTAGGCAGGTCCAAGTCACCTAATGGCCTATGCTAGGCAGGTCCAAGTCATCTACTTCTGTTTAGCAGTCGCTCCCCAACCTTGGAGGTGAACGGGTGAGCTGTGGTGTCCACTAGCTGTGAAACATGGCGGACGGTTACCGGCTACGTGTGAACACCATCGATTTGATTCAGGGAGCTGTGTACCCCGATAATGCTGAGGTTCTCCTGCCTTTGATTATACGAGATACTTATGGGATCCCAAGTGCAGCTTTATATGGGATTTCCCTGAATGGGGCCGCCAGCATCTTCTTAAAGTTTGCCTCCACCAGCGCATATAAGGAAATTGTGGAGCAGTTCAAGGAAAAGAGTATCGTTATCAACACAGTGCTGGAGGTACGTCTGCGCGATGTATCTGCATATTATTCTTTGATTCGAATAAGAATCATTCCGTTTGAGGCAGTTGAAGAGGATGTCAGGCGTGTCTTCAGTCAGTATGGGGTCATTCATGTGGCCACCGTGGGACGGTGGGCACAGGGAATCTACGCAGGTATGCCGGAGGGGTCTTACTCCCTCAAAATGACCCTGAGGCGGCAGATCCTGTCATACCTCCTAATGGAGGCTTTTCGTACACAGGTATACCTAACGTATGCCGGACAGCTAAGGATGTGTCATCTCTGTGGTGCCCCGGGTCATGTGGCGTCATCGTGTGAGCGACATAGGGAGCGACAGCAGAGCAGGGAAGGTGGAGCATTTCGTGATGAGACGGTCGGGCATGAGGAACCCGTAACTCGAGTGCCATCAGCTGCGACGGTTGCCTTGGCAGATGCATTCATCGAGGGCAGTTGGAGTGCAGCTGTTGATGTGGCTGAGGAGAAGGCAGTTTTGACCTTAACCCTGGCATCGCATGTTGTGACGCAGGATCCAGGTCGGGATGTCTCGGGTGACGAGCAGGCGCTGGTGGAGTCGGTGTTATTGGTCCCCAGTTTGGAGGAGATTCAGAGGATTCTCGAGCACCCATTGCCAAACGGGTTATTAAGTCCAAAGGTGGACCCACCTATGGAGTTGGAGAGTTCAGTGTGTGTGGACAGTAGTGGTGCGGACTTTGCTGACCGCGGGTCTGTGGTTACAGCGGAGGTGGAAGTGCATAGAGAGGATAGTGAAGGGGAAATGGAAGTGGCGGAAGTATCCTGCAAACGGCCTAGCGGTACTGGTAAGGATGATGTGCTAACCAAAGGCCAAAGGTCGTGTAAAATGGTCTATGAGGATGTGGCCAAGGGTAGGAAGGTTGCATAGCAGGGGAAGAATAGTGGGGCTGGCGGGAAGGTTTGTCGAGGAGTCAGTGGAGCGTCCAGGACAGGTGTGACAGGATCTGTACGACGTAGTGGTAAACCCCCATTGATGTTTTCAGGTGTTTCAACATGAATGTTAATGGCCTCTGAACGGAGGTAAAGAGGAGATGGGTAGAGATAACACTCAGACGCATGAATGTTGACGTTTGCTTCTTTCAGGAGCACAATTTCAGGTGTGGACGGGACTTATGATTGACAGGTTATACATGTTATACGGGGAGTTCTGAAAACATCAAGGGCGGGGTTGTGGGGATCTGTGAGACCAGCCCCTTCAGGTTGAAGGCGTGGGAGGAGGGGGAAGGATTGTTAGGGTAGAGGGGGAGTGGGGTGACATACAGGTGTGTTTTATCGGGGTTTATATGCTGGCGACTAACAATCGTCGGGTGAAGGAAGAGTTTGTTCGCAATTTTTTAGTTTATGCTTTGCGGGGTCTCCCTTTAGTCACCATCATCGCAGGTGATTGGAATTGCATAATTAGAAGAAAGGATGTGGAACCTAGGGGCGGGTTGCGCGTTGGGGGTCTTGAGGGACGCAGCACGGCTGGATCGGGTTTGTGTGTCGGGTGCGGTTCGGGTCGGTGCTGTATCTTGTGAGGATCTGGTTTACTCAGACCATAGAGGTGTTTTGGCTGAGCTGGGGTGGCAAGGAGCAGTGAGGATTTACCCTAGCTACTGGAAGTTGAACGTACGTTTGTTGCAAGGACCAGATCATCAGGAGATTTTTGCGGAATGGTGAGGAAGGTTCTGGGATGGGGGTCGGGGAATTGGTGACGTGGTGGATTGGTGCATGTGAGAGCGAAAGTGGCCATCAGGGAATTCTACAAAAGGGTGGGAGGGGAGGAGGCACGTTTTAGGTTGGGGATGCAGAGGTATTTGGAGGGGCAACTAAAGGAGTGCTATGGGGGAGCAGGGAGATATCCGTATGCAGAAATTGAAAATCAACTGAGGGACATACAAAATAAAGGTTTTCATGCTCTGAGGGTGCGAGGGGTTTAGAGGAGGTACTTTGGGGGATAAACCCTCGGCGCTAGTTTTACGTAAGTTTCAAGTCTGAAGAAAGGGGATGACAGTTATGTCATTAGCGGTTGAGGAGGATTTGGGAGGGTATAGCCATGGGCAGGTAATTCACACCACAGATACCATGAGTTGCTACACTGACAAATGGTTTGAGCACAAATTGTGACGGAGGGAAGGTGATGGGCACACGTGTGAGATGGTTTTGGAGGGTATCGTTTCGAGACTAGGTACGGAGGAAAGGGAGCTAATGGAGGGATGTATTACTGAAGAGAAAGTGTGGCAGGCAGTGAAGAGCCAAAAATTGGGGAAAAGCACCTGGTATTGATGGGATTTCGGGGGACTTTTATGTGGCCCATTGGGAGGTTTTACGACAGGTGTTGGTCAGGGTATTCAATGATATGAAGTTGAGGGGCAGGATGGGCGGGGAGCTAGATACGAGGATCGTAGTTTTAGTGCCTAAGGGAAGTGGTGGTGGGACTCTTCGGGCGTATAGGCCAATCACGTTATTATGTGATGATTATAAAATTTTTGCACGTGTTTTAGCAAACCGCATGAAGGTTTTGGGGAAGTTATTGGAGGATGGGCAATATGGGGTCCCAGGACGCAGCATGAGGGATGGACATTGCAGAATTAAATGTTTCATTGAGGGTAGAGGGGTGGGGGGTGTCGTGGGGCTGGATTGGGAAACAGCCTACGACAGTGTAGATAGGGGCATGTTAATGGGTATACTGTTGAGACAGGGGTTTGGAGAGGAGGTGGTGGGATGGTTCCGCACTTTGTACTTTGTATGCAGGAGTAGAGTGAGAGTACAGGTGAACGGGAGGGTGGGGTCCATGGTGAGCATGGAACGGGGGTTGCGACAGGGGTGCCCCTTATCACAGCTTCTGTTTGCATGTTTGCAGGACCCCTTTTACAGGTTGGTGTCAGAGGGCGTCAGGGAGGAAGGTTGTGAGCTAGGAGGAGGAACGGGGATTATTGGTTATGTGGATGACACCACCATTTTAGTGGGTAGCGAGGAGGGATTGGGGAAAGTCAACATACTCATAGAGGTTTTTGGGTGGTCAACAGGTATGCAGGCGAATAGGGTGAAATCAAAGTTGTTAGAGGTAGGAACATGGGTGTAAGGGCATTGGGGCAGAGGTTCGGGTGGGCAACAGTAGATAGCTTGAAAATATGCGGGGTGACTTTTGGTAATGTGGTGAGCGTGGCACGTGAGATTAATTCCTCGGCGGTGGTCGATGTGGCTTTAGGTAGGCTGGCAAGTTGGAGGCCGGGTGAGGTAACCCTCTTGCAAAGGACGATTGTTATTAATTCTTTGGTGTATAGTAAGTTTTAGTATGTCGCTGCCGTATATCCCCTCCTGGAAAGACATATCCAGCACTTGCAGAATAGAGTTTTGTGGTTTATTTGGGGTTTTGGGAGGCATTGGTTACGAAAGGAGGTGGTAATGACAAAGATAGGGAAGGGAGGTATGGGTCTGATACCTTTGCATAGGAGATTAATGGGGTTATACGTTAGGCAGGAATTTATAGCGAGGGGTGGGTATCGGTGTGTGAGGTGATTCTGAGGCATCTTCTGGTGGTCCCAGATCCTGGATGGGTAAAATTGAGGAGTTTGGATAGGGTGGGAACGGGGGACGTGGGGGTGCTAGGGGAGGAGGTTTATCCAAGGTATAACTGGAATGTTACGTGGTACTGGTTCAGACGGCTGAAGTTGCCTCCCAGAGTGCGAGAAATAGGGTATCGTTTTCTTCAGCCATTCTCGCATCGAGGGCGCAACTTTTCGTGATGGGTTTGGCAAGTGATGGGTTTTGTACGCTTTGTGGAACGCCGGACATGGCTTTTCAAGTTGTGTATTTCTGCGAGGGTGAGGGAATGGTTCACTGGGATAATTCGGGGGGTGGGGGAGTTTATCGGTTCTGCGGATTTTATGTTTAGACATGGTGGGATGCCCAGAGGATGTGTGGCGTGCGGTTATGTATTTGGTTTTAGATTACATTTATGTGTCATGGGGGATGAGGGAGGTGAGAAGTGAGGTGCGGATCCGGGCCCTAGTGGCTCGGTTTTATAAAACTAAGTGTAGGAATCAGGGGTTGTATGGTAAGGTGTGGGATAGAGATTTCTCAGAGGGGTATAAGCGGCTATCGATGGGAACATTACTAGGTTAGTTTTTGTATAGGTTTGGAGGAGTTGGTCTCAAGGGGGGGGTGAGGAATAGGGTGTGCAAGTTGTCAGGTGGAGTGCACGTATGGGGGGTGGCGGGAGTGAGGGCGGGGTATGGGGTTCCCGGGGTCCCTGCGCTGTATTGTCAGGGTATGGGTGAAAGGTGTGGCTGATGACTCAGACGAGTGGGGTCTTCATCCTGGGTGTCAGGGGTTTTCCGATGGGGGTTTGCCCTACCTCAAGGTCCTGGGGTTTTGTTTAGGTAGGTTGTTTTTTTTGACGTTCCACACTTTATAGATGAATTGTTTGTCCAATGAGTTACCTGGGAAAATTGTGATCATATTCTCATGTTTTGATTTGAAGTAGGGTTACTTTTTGCATCATGATTCACTAGGCTTCTTAGGGTGTCGTATTACGGCAATGTTAGTTCCTGTGTTTTCCAGTGTTTTACCTATATTAATGTTTTTGTGCGCTTGCCTTGTGGTGTGGCTACTGATGTATTTGAAGATGTTTCTTGTTTCTGGTGTATTGATTTCTGCATCCTGTACGTCGTATCCTTTTTAATTAAAAGGATAAACCCATCATAAATGTACCCAGTTTTCTATGTTCCCACATTTTTTTTTTTTATATGAAATTTTGACTAAGATGAATGTGCATTGCAGTGTATCAGGATTATTGTTATGAGTTTTTTTAGTCATGTTTTGGTATATTTTTCTTGTGCAGGACTATATATATGTTCAGGGTTTAGATTTAAAGGGGTTTTGGTTATGTGTCCTCACGATATCTTGGAGATAACTGATATGTATTGGTTTAATGTATATTAAAGACTATCATGGTTTAAGTGATTTTCTAGTCAACATGTAAGTCATAGGTAGTGTATAGGTACGAAGTTGGAGTTTAGTGGCTATGTATATTACTGGGTAGTTTTTTTTAATTGTGTTCAATGTACTGATATTTAATGTGCACTTGTACGTGGAGATGTAAGCAAAATTTTTGTACCAGTTTATCAGAGATGTGCACGGGCGTGGTAGTAGTATGTTGGGGGGGGGGTATGAATTTATATCATGCCGAAAGTCTTGGTTTCTTGGGGTCATTAAACCTTGTTTCAGTTTATCTTACGTATAAGTAAGCACAAAGTTTTTGTTTCTTTTGTTTGAAGGATTTACTTATGCAATAGGTTTTTTTTCTTTATTTGTATTATTTATGTGCTGTTTAAGTATCAATTTGTTCTAGGACAGCACCTTATATCCTTACTTACGGTGGCTGGTGAACGTTTCTTTTATCCTGTTAGAGGTATCGGTTTTTAGATACTAATTGTACAGTCCTTTATGAGAGTATATTTCCAGATGTTTTGTAAAAATTGTATGTTTTTAAATAAAATAAAAGAAAAAAACTTGGGTTTATGTCTATCATGGGGTTTATGTCTATCATGGGGTTTATGTCTATCATGGGGTTTATGTCTATCATGGGGTTTATGTCTATCATGGGTTTATGTCTATCATGGGTTTATGTCTATCATGGGTTTATGTCTATCATACGTGTTTCTCTGACTATTATACACGACAAATACTAACACCAATCTTCCTTAAAAATATAACCTCCCCTCCTGACATGAAGCAATTACTACTACTATTACTAGCATAGGTCTACTGCCTGCTATCACGCTCCTTTGACTGGCTAATTATATTTAATATTACTATTATTTCTATTGATTGAACTTTGTATAGAAAGGGGTTTAGTTATAGGTAATACATATTTTAAGAAAAAGAGGATAAATAAGTATACAAGATATGATGTAGGGCGTAATGACAGTAGTTTGTTGGACTATGTATTGGTAGATAAAAGACTGTTGAGTAGACTTCAGGATGTACATGTTTATAGAGGGGCCACAGATATATCAGATCACTTTTTAGTTATAGCTACAGTGGGAGTAAAAGGTAGATGGGATACAAGGAAAATAGAAGCAGTAAGTAAGAGAGAGGTGAAGGTTTATAAACTAAAAGAGGAGGCAGTTAGGGTAAGATATAAACAACTATTGGAGGATAGATGGGCTAGTGAGAGTGTAGGCAATGGGGTCGAAAATGTATGGGGTAGATTTAAAAATGTAATGTTAGAGTGTTCAGCAGAAGTTTGTGGTTACAGGCGAGTGGGTGTGGGAGGGAAGAAGAGCGATTGGTGGAATGATGATGTAATGATGATGATGTAATGATGATGTATACTTATTTATCCTCTTTTACAAAGTAGAAGTGATGCAAGGAGGGAAGAGTATATGGAGAGAAAAAGAGAGGTTAAGAGAGTGGTGAAGCAATGTAAAAAGAGAGCAAATGAGAGAGTGGGTGAGATGTTATCAACAAATTTTGTTGAAAATAAGAAAAAGTTTTGGAGTGAGATTAATAAGTTGAGGAAGCCTAGGGAACAAATGGATTTAACAGTTAAAAATAGGAGAGGAGAGTTATTAAATGGAGAGTTAGAGGTATCAGGAAGATGGAGGGAATATTTTGAGGAGTTGTTAAATGTTGATGAAGAAAGGGAAGCTGTGATTTCGTGTATAGGGCAAGGAGGAATAGCATATTGTAGGAGTGTGGAAGAGCCAGTTGTGAGTGTGGGGGAAGTTCGTAAGGCAGTGGGTAGAATGAAAGGGGGTAAGGCAGCTGGGATTGATGGGATAAAGATAGAAATGTTAAAAGCAGGTGGGGATATAGTTTTGGAGTGGTTGGTGCTATTATTTAATAAATGTATGGAAGAGGGTAAGGTACCTAGGGATTGGCAGAGAGCATGTATTGTTCCTTTGTATAAAGGCAAAGGGGACAAAAGAGAGTGCAAAAATTATAGGGGAATAAGTCTGTTGAGTGTACCTGGTAAAGTTTATGGTAGAGTTATTATTGAAAGAATTAAGAGTAAGACAGAAAGCAGGATAGCAGATGAACAAGGGGCTTTAGGAAAGGTAGGGGTGTGTAGACCAAGTGTTTACAGTGAAACATATAGGTGAACAGTATTTGGATAAGGGTAAAGAGGTTTTTGTGGCATTTATGGATTTGGAAAAGGCGTATGATAGGGTGGATAGGGGGGCAATGTGGCAGATGTTGCAGGTGTATGGAATAGGAGGTAGGTTATTGAAAGCAGTGAAGAGTTTTTATGAGGATAGTGAGGCTCAGGTTAGAGTGTGTAGGAGGGAGGGGGACTATTTCCCAGTAAAAGTGGGCCTTAGACAAGGATGTGTGATGTCACCGTGGTTGTTCAATATATTTATAGATTGGGTTGTAAGAGAAATGAATGGGAGGGTCTTGGCAAGAGGTGTGGGGTTAAAAGATAAAGAATCAAATACAAAGTGGGAGTTGTCACAGTTGCTTTTTGCTGATGACACTGTGCTTTTGGGAGATTCTGAAGAAAAGTTGCAGAGGTTGGTGGATGAATTTGGTAGGGTATGTAAAAGAAGAAAATTGAAAGTGAATAAAGGAAAGAGTAAGGTGATGAGGATAACAAAAAGATTAGGTGACGAAAGATTGGATATCAGATTGGAGGGTGAGAGTATGGAGGAGGTGAATGTATTAAGATATTTGAGAGTGGACATGTCAGCAGATGGGTCTATGAAGGATGAGGTGAATCATAGAATTGATGAGGGGAAAAGGGTGAGGGGAGCACTTCGGAGTCTGTGGAGACAAAGAACCTTGTCCATGGAAGTAAAGAGGGGAATGTATGAGAGTATAGTTATACCAACACTCTTATATGGGTGTGAAGCATGGGTGATGAATGTTGCAACGAGGAGAAGGCTGGAGGCAGTGGAGATGTCATGTCTGAGGTCAATGTGTGGTGTGAATATAATGCAGAGAATTCGGAGTTTGGAAATTAGGAGGAGGTGCGGGATTACCAAAACTATTATCCAGAGAGCTGAGGAGGGGTTGTTGAGGTGGTTCGGACATGTAGAGAGAATGGAACGAGACAGAGTGACTTCGAGAGTGTATAAATCTGTAGTGGAGGGAAGGCGGGGTAGGGGTCGGCCTAGGAAAGGTAGGAGGGAGGGGGTAAAGGAGGTTTTGTGTGCGAGGGGCTTGGACTTCCAGCAAGCATGTATGAGAGTATTTGATAGGAGTGAATGGAGACAAATGGTTTTTAATACTTGACGTGCTGTTGGAGTGTGAGCAAAGTAACATTTATGAAGGGATTCAGGGGAAACCGGCAGGCCGGACTTGAGTCCTGGAGATGGGAAGTACAGTGTCTGCACTCTGAAGGAGGAGTGTTAATGTTGCAGTTTTATAACTGTAGTGTAAAGCACCACTCTGGCAAGACAGTGATGGAGTGAATGATGATGAAAGTTTTTCTTTTTCAGGACACCCTGCCTTGGTGGGAATCGGCCGATGACTTAATAAAAAATAATAATAAAAATATTATTTCTATTATCAATATTACTATTATTAATAGTATTAAAATTATTATTATTAATAAGTTATTATTAGTTTTTGAAAGTATTATTAATAATATCACGGTATTATTATTATTGTTATAATTATGAAAGTAACACTGCTTGTCTGGCTAAAGTATGGTTAACTACCAAACCATGACTACAAACTATGGTTAAAAAGCATGCCCAGTTCCCAGGATGGTGGGCATGCCCAGTTCCCAGGATGGTGGGCATGCCCAGTTCCCAGGATGGTGGGCATGTCCAGTTCCCAGGATGGTGGGCATGCCCAGTTCCCAGGATGGTGGGCATGTCCAGTTCCCAGGATGGTGGGCATGCCCAGTTCCCAGGATGGTGGGCATGCCCAGTTCCCAGGATGGTGGGCATGCCCAGTTCCCAGGATGGTGGGCATGCCCAGTTCCCAGGATGGTGGGCATGCCCAGTTCCCAGGATGGTGGGCATGCCCAGTTCCCAGGATGGTGGGCATGCCCAGTTCCCAGGATGGTGGGCATGCCCAGTTCCCAGGATGGTGGGCATGCCCAGTTCCCAGGATGGTGGGCATGCCCAGTTCCCAGGATGGTGGGCATGCCCAGTTCCCAGGATGGTGGGCATGTCCAGTTCCCAGGATGGTGGGCATGCCCAGTTCTCAGGATGGTGGGCATGCCCAGTTCCCAGGATGGTGGGCATGCCCAGTTCCCAGGATGGTGGGCATGCCCAGTTCCCAGGATGGTGGGCATGCCCAGTTCCCAGGATGGTGGGCATGCCCAGTTCCCAGGATGGTGGGCATGCCCAGTTCCCAGGATGGTGGGCATGCCCAGTTCCCAGGATGGTGGGCATGCCCAGTTCCCAGGATGGTGGGCATGCCCAGTTCCCAGGATGGTGGGCATGCCCAGTTCCCAGGATGGTGGGCATGCCCAGTTCCCAGGATGGTGGGCATGCCCAGTTCCAGGATGGTGGGCATGCCCAGTTCCCAGGATGGTGGGCATGCCCAGTTCCCAGGATGGTGGGCATGCCCAGTTCCCAGGATGGTGGGCATGTCCAGTTCCCAGGATGGTGGGCATGCCCAGTTCCCAGGATGGTGGGCATGTCCAGTTCCCAGGATGGTGGGCATGTCCAGTTCCCAGGATGGTGGGCATGTCCAGTTCCCAGGATGGTGGGCATGTCCAGTTCCCAGGATGGTGGGCATGTCCAGTTCCCAGGATGGTGGGCATGTCCAGTTCCCAGGATGGTGGGCATGCCCAGTTCCCAGGATGGTGGGCATGCCCAGTTCCCAGGATGGTGGGCATGCCCAGTTCCCAGGATGGTGGGCATGCCCAGTTCTCAGGATGGTGGGCATGCCCAGTTCCCAGGATGGTGGACATGTCCAGTTCCCAGGATGGTGGGCATGCCCAGTTCCCAGGATGGTGGGCATGTCCAGTTCCCAGGATGGTGGGCATGTCCAGTTCCCAGGATGGTGGGCATGTCCAGTTCCCAGGATGGTGGGCATGCCCAGTTCCCAGGATGGTGGGCATGCCCAGTTCCCAGGATGGTGGGCATGTCCAGTTCCCAGGATGGTGGGCATGTCCAGTTCCCAGGATGGTGGGCATGTCCAGTTCCCAGGATGGTGGGCATGTCCAGTTCCCAGGATGGTGGGCATGTCCAGTTCCCATGATGGTGGGCATGCCCAGTTCCCAGGATGGTGGGCATGTCCAGTTCCCAGGATGGTGGGCATGCCCAGTTCCCAGGATGGTGGACATGTCCAGTTCCCAGGATGGTGGGCATGTCCAGTTCCCAGGATGGTGGGCATGTCCAGTTCCCAGGATGGTGGGCATGTCCAGTTCCCAGGATGGTGGGCATGCCCAGTTCCCAGGTGTGAACTTTGCTCACACCTCTACAACACAATTGTCTTAAGTTATACCATGAATTAAGGAATGATCCTGGACTTCACCTTACGAAACAGACAAAGCAAATGCGATAGTAATTATGGACAAGGTAGATTATAGAGGGCAAATAAACAATATTAGGAGACAGGGAAACTCAGGCGCCTCTTAAGTGTACCGTCTCTTGTTTGATTAATGTGGGTAAATCTACGTCATTGATTAAGCTTAGAACTTACCTGTGGGTGGTAGGACATGTGGCACACCCACTGAAGCTTAGAACTAGGTGCTTGGCACTGCCTGCCACCACATAAACTTAAAAATGGCACTGAGAAAATCTCGACTGACACCAGCGTTCACCTACCACACACTACCACAACACCGAGGTTACTGATGTCTACCAGCACACAGATAACGCACTCACGCACTCTAAAGGCGTCTTCAGTGTATTTCCACTCATTTCTACTATGCAGACGGGGTATATACATGGCCAGGTGTGTGTATATATACATTCAGAGTGGTTTTAGCGAGTATTTTGGAAGTTTAAAGATGAACTGTTATGGTAATTGCTGAGATACCATAAGTCAGCTGCCACCTTCAACTTAAATAATTCTTACCTGTATGCAGTGTGTGTGTGTGTGTATATGTGTGTGTATATATATATATATATATATATATATACACTGAGAGGTGTATATACATCTTTGTATATACATGGAATATTCTTCAATCTTCATGTTAGCTAATAAAGCAACCTTGCTAATGGTGCAATAGATAAGCTTGCTTCCCGATAATAATAATATTATTATTAAAAGAACATTACGCAAGGTAGACTAAGAAACAGGGTAAAGGCAGGGCCCAGGAGCTGTGCCTCGACCTCCCCACAGACACAACAGGGTGAGCACAGGCAAGACACTGGTCTGTGACGTCACAACTCGCCTACACAAAAACAGGAAACGGGAAACAGGAAACAGGAAGACGATCAGTGAACAGTGAATCACACTGCTAGTTAAGTCCCTCTTACTCTCAACACTTGTACACCACCTGTACTCTCTATGTACTCTGTAGATGTACTCTCAACACTTGTACACCTGTATTCTCTATGTGTACTCTGTATGTACTCTCAACACTTGTACACCTGTACATTCACCACTTGTTGTACACCACCTGTACTCTCTGTGTACTCTATGCACTCTGTAAATAATAATAATAATGATTATTTCTAGCAGTACATGATATAACTTATACAGACCATAGCTGACATCAATGACATACTAATATATAGAAAGCCGCATTTTCCGCAAATTAGATCAGTTTTGTCCCAGGATGCGACCCACACCAGTCAACTAACACCCAGGTACCTATTTTACTGATGGGTGAACATAGACAACCTGTGTAGGGAAACACGCCCAATGTTTCTACCCTCGCCGGGAATCGAACCCGGACACTCGCCGTGTGAAGCGAGAGATTTAGCCACCAGGCAACGGGGCATAGTACTTTATGTGTACTCTATATATGAGTACTATCAACAGTCAACACAAGAGTACTAAGGTACTCTCTCAGTAATAACTTTATATTATTGTCAGTATTGTTCTCTGGCACTGGTACTACACTATCATTTTTTGTGTTGTGTGAGAGTGACAATTGCAAATTGATGACTTGTTCCATCTGTCTGTCCTTCATTGGGGATGGGGGGAGGGGGTCTTGGTGTGTTCACAGGGGTTGAGTCATGGTTCCTGGCTCCAATTCTTAGCTTCTAGCAACAAAATTTTCGTGATTTCTGAACCTGACCGGTTCACAAGAGTTAAGAGGAGCCAGGAGCCGTGACTCGACCCCCTGCAAACACAGCTAGGTGAGCACAAGAACGAACGTATGCTACGTGACGAAATAAAACTCTGGAAGACAGATTATCGAAGCTAAAACAAAATTGTTGTATGATCATTGACTCTGGATGTTATTCACTTTCATCACTCACTGTGGTCTGAGAACAAGAGCTGTATCCAGCATCATTCATCACTACAACATTCATACACACACACAATGTTTATATATATACACCAACATAAATAATTTTCACAATTAAAAATGCATCAAATTCGCTGGATATTTTTATATATTGTTTCCCAGTCGCTTATTAAATTGCGATATATATATTTTGTGCTGAATGGGTAAAACTTGCGATTTTGGCTTAAATAGCAATCATTCCACGCGCAGCCTTCTTACTGTGCGGACGTGGTGCTTTGCCTCCTGGTGGCAAGTGGTTGCACTTATATTTTCCACAACATGGCGGCATCAGGCAGACGCCATATAAACACTGTGTGTTTGGAGTTGGTGAAGGGGATTTTGCAACCTGAAATGGTGTCTACGATGTTGAACGAATCCTGCAAGATATTTATCATATAGACATCGGAGACCTGTATGGAGTGGCGTTAAATGGAATGAGCAGGGTGTTTATCAAGTTGTCATCGACCCAGGAGTATGAGCGCTTGGTTGATACCTATCAAGATCAGGTCTATGCAGTTACCAGTGGTATGGAGGTACGACTGAGGGACGTTTCGCGCTCTTAAACATGGATTAGAGTGCGTAACATCCCATTTGAAGTGAACTCGGTTGATTTGATGGACGTCTTCAAAGATTTCGGCATCGTCCATGCGGCGAATGTGGGAAAATGGCGAGAGGGGCCCTTTGAGGGCCTCCTGGAAGGCTCTTACTCGCTGAAAATGACCACCAGGCGTCCTATTCCATCGTACGTTGTGTTACCGGAATTCAGGACACAAGTGTATGTCACGTATGCGGGGCAAAGGAGGACGTGTTGTACGTGTGCAGCATATGATCATGTGGGGGTGAATTGTCCTCGGAAGGTACAACAGCGTGCAGTGCCTCTGGTGGACAGTGACCTGCTGGGAGAGGCAGGTACTGAGAGGTCAAGGGAAGAACCTGCTCATGGTGCTAAGACATGGAGTGAAATAGTGGAGAATAGCATGGATACCTGTTGTATGCTACCTGTGGAGGTACTGGTGGATCAACCCCAGGTGAAAGTGGTGGAGGACATTCCAGTGGTGGTTAGCCCTTGCCTGTCCTTGGAGGATGTCCTGGGGATTCTTAGTGAGGCAGGTAGCCCTGTGGCTAAGGAGAGTATAGAGTGTGGAGAAGTGATGGGTGCAGGTGAAATTGGCATTAATGAGACGGTGAGTGTGATTGTAAGGGCAGATGTACATGAGAGCATAAAAGGTCAAGATGTTGACAGTGAGAATGGCATGGATATTGCTAGTGAATCAAGGTCTGTAGCCTCTTCGGACAGGGAGGACATTTTAACACCTGCACAGAGGTCTTGTAAAAAACCCTTGGTGGTTGGGTCACAGAAGGAGAAAGGAGGGGCTGCCTTTAAAGGACGAGTAAAAGGGGTAAAGAGAGGGAAGTGTGGGGTTGTAGTAGGGGACCCGGGAACCCCAGTGGTGACACACCCACAAAGAACAAGAGGCAAACCCACAATAGTTTTTTCAGGTGTTTAACTATCAATATTAATGGAATGAGGGCTGAAATTAAGAGGAAGTGGGTAGGGGTGACCTTATGGCACTTTGATATACAAGTGGGTTTTCTGCAAGAACACAACTTTAGGATTGGTAGAGATCTGCGTGTGGAGGAGTATGATGTGTTTGCTGGTTCGACTAGGAGATTAAAGGGTGGGGTTGCAATAGTCATACAGGTGTCAAGCCCTTTTCAGTTGTTGGCTTGGGAGGAGAGTGGGGATGGCAGGATAGTAAGGGTAGATGGGGAATGAGGTGGTATAAGGGTTAGCTTTGTTGGTGTATATATGCCTGCAGAGTTTAATAGAAAAATCAAGGAAGATTTTGTGAATGATTATCTCGTGTATGCTTTGCAGGGGCTGCCCAGAGTGGTGATTGTGGGGGAAGGGGATTGGAGCTGTGTTGGGAGTATTGAGAGACGTGTTGAATGGAGTGGGTTTAAAGGACATAGTGAGGGGGGGTTGGTGGAGAATACTTTCTTTAGACGAGATTATGCTGCTAGATTGGATAGGATTTATATAACAGATCAGGTTAGGGTAGTGGGGATTCATATCATAGATGTGGGATTTTCGGATCATAGAGGAGTTATGGTGGATGCAACATGGGAAGGGGCGGTAAAATGGTTTAAGGGGTATTGGAAATTAAATGGTAAATTGTTGCATGTGGAGGGCCAAAGAGAATCCTTTGTACACTGGTGGAGGAAGATTTGGGGGCAGGGGAAAAAACTAAGGGGAGATGGTGAGGGTTTTCTGAGTTGGTGGGAAAAGGTAGCAAAGGAGGGAATTCAGGGGTTCTATAGGAGGTTGGGTAGGGAGGTGTGCTGGTCTTATGGGTTGCAGAAGTACGTGGAGGGATTATTGGGTGAGTGTTATGAAAGACAGGGGACGCCTGATTTGAAGGAAATTCGAGTTTTAAAGGATAAGTTGTGTAGTATTCAGAATGAGCGTTTTGATGCCTGTCGTGTGCAAGCAGAGATAGATGATGTTTTATGGGGAGATAGACCGTCAAAATATGTATTAAATAAGTGCAGGAAAAAGAGGGAGGGGATAACAATTTCATGTGTAGAAGGCAGGGAGGATATGGGTGGATATGTAAGGGGACAAAGATTATGTAATACCGAGGTGATAAGCGTACTATATGCGGATAAATGGTTTAAGAAGTATTGGGGTTGTGGACAGGTGAGTGAGCATGAGAGGGACATCGTACTCGAAGGGATAGTGAACAGGGTGGGGGATGGGGATAGAACAAGCATGGAAGGACCTGTTAGTGAAGAGGAAGTATGGGAGGCTGTGAATGGTTTAAGTGAGGGAAAGGCACCAGGATTAGATGGTATAATTAATGAATTTTATAAGGTACATTGGGAGGCTATAAAGGAATGCTTAGTGTTATTGTTCAATATAATGAAAGGAGAGGGTCATATGGGAATAGGTCAAGGTACTGGAGTAGTGGTTTTGGTTCGGAAAAGGGGTAAGCGGGAAACCATGGACAACTTTAGGCCATTGGCTTTAATGAATGCCGATTACAACATTTTTGCTAAGTTATTGGCAAATAGATTGAAAAAATTATTGGGTGGGGTCATAGAGGAGGGGCAGTGTGGGATACCGGGGAGAAGCATGATACAAGGACATGAACGCATCAGAGAATTTATAGAGGATGGGACTGAGGGAGGGGTCTTAGCAATTGATTGGCAAAGAGCCTATGATAGTGTAAAAAGGGGGACGTTGTATGAGATCATGAGGAGACAGGGTTTTGGAGAGGATGTAGTGGGATGGGTAGAGACTGTGTATAGGGAGGCGGGTGTGAAAGTATGTGTGAATGGTAGAATGGGAGAAAGAATCATTATGGAAGAGGATTGCGACAGGGATGTCCACTGTCGCAGTGTTTATTTGCATGTATGCAGGATCCATTCTATAGGCTGGTAAGGTTAGGTGTAGAGGGTGGGGGAAATACACATACCGGTAATAGAGGTGGGGCGCAAAGAATCATAGGGTATGTAGATGACACGACTGTGCTTGTAAGTAGTGGGGAGGGTTTACGTAATGTGGGATGTATAATTGAAGTGTTTGACGGGGCTACTGGTATGAGAGTAAATTGTGCCAAATCAAAGTTATTGGAGGTGGGTGGATGGGTGGGGGGGGACATGGGGGAAAGGCATGGGTGGATGATAGTTAATGAAATTAAGATATGTGGGGTAACATATTTAAATACTGTGAGTGATTCCCATAAAGTTAATTCAGAGAACGTGGTGCAAAAGGCATTAAGTAGGATAAAAGGCCAGAGATCAGTGTTTGTGAATATTTCGCCTGCTCTTGTGAATTCCTAGCATTGTAAAAATCTCTAGTTGTGTCGATGCATGCAGGGGATGAGATGAAAAGCTGTAAGCCACCTGCCTGAAAGCTGGGTGCCTTGGATCAATGTCTAGCATGAGCTGGATGCCAAGGTGTAGTACGGTCGGCAAAGCACTGCGTATCTTGTCACAAGGTTCGTAGGTTCGAGTCTCCGTTGGCCAGAGATCAGTGTTTGTGAATATTTTGCCTGCTCTTGCAAATTCCTAGTAGGGGAGTTAGTAGATGGGGAGCTGGAGGTATTGGGTAGATGGCGGGAATATTTTGAGGAACTTTTAAATGTCGATGAAAAATGGGAGGCGGTAATTTCATGTACTGGCCAGGGTGGTACAACATCGTTTAGGAGTGAAGAAGAGCAGGATGTGAGTGTGGGGGAGGTGCGTGAGGCATTACGTAGAATGAAAGGGGGTAAAGCAGCTGGAACTGACGGGATCATGACAGAAATGTTAAAAGCAGGGGGGATATAGTGCTGGAGTGGTTGGTATTTTTGTTTAATAAATGTATGAAAGAGGGGAAGGTACCTAGGGATTGGCAGAGAGCATGTATAGTTCCTTTATATAAAAGGAAGGGGGATAAAAGAGAGTGTAAGAATTATAGGGGAATAAGTTTACTGAGTATACCAAGTAAAGTGTATGGCAGGGTTATTATTGAAAGAATTAGAGGTAAGAGAGAGAGTAGGATTGCAGATGAGCAAGGAGGCTTTAAAGTGGGTAGGGGATGTGTAGATCAAGTGTTTACAGTGAAGCATATATGTGAACAGTATTTAGATAAAGGTAGAGAAGTTTTCATTGCATTTATGGATTTAGAAAAGGCATATGATAGAGTGGATAGGGGAGCAATGTGGCAAATGTTACAAGTGTATGGAATAGGTAGTAAGTTACTGAAGGCTGTAAAGAGTTTTTATGAGGATAGTGAGGCTCAGGTTAGGGTGTGTAGGAGAGAGGGAGATTACTTCCCAGTAAAAGTAGGTCTTAAACAGGGATGTGTAATGTCACCATGGTTGTTTAATATATTTATAGATGGGGTTGTAAAAGAAGTAAATGCTAGGGTGTTGGGGAGAGGGGTGGGATTAAATTATGGGGAATTAAATGCAAAATGGGAGTTGACACAGTTACTTTTTGCTGATGATACTGTGCTTATGGGAGATTCTAAAGAAAAGTTGCAAAGGTTAGTGGACGAGTTTGGGAGAGTGTGTAAAGGTAGAAAGTTCAAAGTAAACATAGATAAGAGTAAGGTGATGAGAGTATCAAACGATTTAAATAAAGAAAAATTGGATATCACATTCGAGAGAGGGATTATGGAAGAAGTAAATGTTTTCAGATATTTGGGAGTGTACGTGTCAGCAGATGGCATTATGAAGGATGAGGTTAACCATAGAATTGATGAAGGAAAAAAGGTGAGTGGTGCGTTGAGGTATCTGGAGACAAAAAACATTATCCATGGAGGCAAAGAAGGGAATGTACGAAAGTATAGTGGTACCAACACTCTTATATGGGTGTGAAGCATGGGTTGCAAATGCTGCAGCGAGGAGGAGGCTGGAGGCAGTGGAGATGTCCTGTCTAAGGGCAATGTGTGGTGTAAATATTATGCAGAAAATTCGGAATGTGGAAATTAGGAGAAGGTGTGGAGTTACTAAAAGTATTTGTCAGAGGGCTGAAGAGGGGTTGTTGAGGTGGTTTGGTCATTTAGAGAGAATGGATCAAAGTAAAATGACTTGGAGAGCATATAAATCTGTAGGGGAAGGAAGGCGGGGTAGGGGTCGTCCTAGAAAAGGTTGGAGGGAGGGGGTAAAGGAGGTTTAGTGGGCGAGGGGCTTGGACTTCCAGCAAGCATGTGTGAGCGTGTTAGATAGGAGTGAATGGAGACGAATGGTTTTTGGGACCTGGCGAGCTGTTGGAGTGTGAGCAGGGTAACATTTTGTGAAGGGATTCAGGGAAACCAGTTAATTGATTTAGTTGGACTTGAGTCCTGGAAATGGGAAGTACAATGCCTGCACTTTAAAGGAGGGGTCTGGGATAGTGGCAGCTGGGAGGGACTATTCTCAGCTGTCGTATCTGAGTGCCTCTGCAAAGACAGTGATTATGTATAAGTGTGGTGAAAGTGTTGAATGATGATGAAAGTATTTTCTTTTTGGGGATTTTCTTTCTTTTTGGGTCACCCTGCCTTGGTGGGATACGGCTACGTTCCTCAAGGAGCTGGGCAAAAGACTCAACAGGGTAACTAGGGATCCTAGGGCAGCTAGTTTTCTGTTCCAGCGACTCAGCGCTGCTGTTCAGAGGGGTAATGCATGCTGTATTCTGGGCACGCGCCCCAGCTCGGAAGAGCTGGATGAGATTTTCGCATTATAATCAGTGACAAACATGTAACAATATGTACTAGACATGTATCTCTCACCTCGTGTACTGTATATGCCATCTTTATATCAACAATGTATCTCTTAAATCTTTTGTACCATATTATGTAATAAAATATACCTATTGGTAAAAAAAAGATGGGGTGGTAGGAGAAGTGGAATATTCAAATGGCATCAGGAAGAAATCCAAATATTCTTTCTTGAAGCCTTTTTATCTACTTCTCCGAGGCTATGGGTCCCACAATTTGTACCAGAGGTGGACCTCATCCTATATATATATATATATATATATATATATATATATATATATATATATATATATATATATATATATATATATATATATATATATATATATATTTCAGAGTTTGGAAATTAGGAGGAGGTGCGGGATTACCAAAACGATTGTCCAGAGAGTTGAGGAGGGATTGTTGAGGTGGTTTGGACATGTAGAGAGAATGGAACGAGACAGAGTGACTTCGAGAGTGTATAAATCTGTAGTGGAGGGAAGGCGGGGTAGGGGTCGGCCTAGGAAAGGTTGGAGGGAGGGGTAAAGGAAGTTTTGTGTGCGAGGGCTTGGACTTCCAGCAAGCATGTGTGAGCGTATTTGATAGGAGTGAATGGAGGCATATGGTTTTTAATACTTGACGTGCTGTTGGAGTGTGAGCAAAGTAACATTTATGAAGGGATTCAGGGAAACCGGCAGGCCGGACTTGAGTTCTGGAGATGGGAAGTACAGTGCCGGCACTCTGAAGGAGGGGTGTTAATGTTGCAGTTTTATAACTGTAGTGTAAAGCACCCTTCTGGCAAGACAGTGATGGAGTGAATGATGATGAAAGTTTTTCTTTTTCGGGCCACCCTGCCTTGGTGGGAATCGGCCGATGTGTTAATAAAAAAAAAAAATATATATATATATATATATATATATGCAAAAAGATCACAGTAATCAGGTGATATCAAAATATGCAAAACAACCACTATGAAAAAATAGAGGAATTCCAAGCGCTTTCGTGACTACTCACATTATCAAGGAACTATAAAAGGAAACATGACAAGAAGGCTTATAAAGGGGCAGAATACACCTCACAGTCACATCACACTAACAAAGACAACACCTCACAGTCACATCACACTAACAAAGACAACACCTCACAGTCACATCACACTAACAAAGACAACACCTCACAGTAGCGTAACATCGCACGACTCTGTGAAGAGGAACATAAGAAAGGACCTGAAACTCTTCCCAAGAATTAAGATTAGTCCAATTTATCATTAAATTCTTCCCAAATTTTATTAATTATAAATGAATCCAATTTATATAAACCAAAAGAAATATTCATATTATTTTCAAAACTGCTTTTAATGAAACATGATTCTATTATATTCCTCTCAACCATGGACTTGCTTGATACAACCTTCTGAGCATTTTGAAAATCAATTGGATGGTTAAAATCTCTCACATGAATAAATAGAGCATTAGAATCTTGTCCAGTTCTAATGCTATATTTATGTTGTTTTAATCTTAGTTCAAGACTTTTACCAGTTTGACCGTAATAAATTTTATCACATATTTTACAGGGAATCTTATAGAAACATCCTTCAGCATTTTGGGGGGAATTTTTTATCAAAAGTCTTTTTACTGTATCAAGATTTTTAAATACAACTTTGATATTAAAATTCTTAAGAAAGGAAGGCATATCAACCAAGTTTTCATGGTAAGGGAGAACCAACATATTTTTGGTTGAATAAGGTTGGTTGTCCCTTTTTGGATTGTAAAAAATATTTCTAGCTATTTTAAAAGATTTATCAGTTATGTTTCTTGGATATTTTAAATCATTAGCTATTTCATAAATTTTAGAGATTTCTTCATCTATGAACTCTGGACTACAAATACGTAAAGCTCTCAAAAACATAGAAGAGAAAACCGACACTTTAACTCTATCTTGATGTGAAGAGTAATAGTGTACATAGCAACAATTATTTGTAGGTTTTCTGTAAATTTTAAATTTAAAGTCAATGTTACCCTTAATAATAAAAACATCTAGGAAGGGCAATGAGTTATTTACTTCAAATTCAACAGTAAAATTTATAGAATGAGCTAAGCTATTTAATTTAACAAGGATGGTTTATGTCTACATTCTTAGGCATAAGGCACAAATATCATCAACATATCTATACCACTTAGCTCTATTGGGAAGGATTGTGTTAAGCAATCTTGTTTCGAAAATTCCATATATAAATTACTAAGAACAGGTGAAAGAGGATTTCCCATTGCCATACCAAACTTCTTAGTGTAAAACTCATCATTAAATACAAATTTTGCATCAACAATACAAATTTTAATAAGTTTAATGATAGTAGGAACTGGCAATGGTAAATCGTAATTAACCAGTTCTTCAGATAAGAACTTTAGTAAATCATCAACTGGAACTTTTGTAAACAAGGAGGTAACATCAAAACTAACCATATTGAAATCATTTAAATCAGTCAAGGTGCTTAATTTATCAACTAAATCTAAGTTGTTTTTAACATTAAAATTAGAAATTTTTCCAACAATTGGGCTCAAAATATCAACAAGTTCCAGTTGATTATTTACTAAAGTTCTTATCTGAAGAACTGGTTAATTACGATTTACCATTGCCAGTTCCTACTATCATTAAACTTATTAAAATTTGTATTGTTGATGCAAAATTTGTATTTAATGATGAGTTTTACACTAAGAAGTTTGGTATGGCAATGGGAAATCCTCTTTCACCTGTTCTTAGTAATTTATATATGGAATTTTTCGAAACAAGATTGCTCAACACAATCCTTCCCAATAGAGCTAAGTGGTATATATATGTTGATGATATTTTGTGCCTTATGCCTAAGAATGTAGACATAAACCATTTCTTTGTTAAATTAAATAGCTTAGCTCATTCTATAAATTTTACTGTTGAATTTGAAGTAAATATATATATATATATATATATTTATATATATATATATATATATATATATATATATATATATATATATATATATATATATATATATATATATATATATATATATATATATATATATATATTCAACAAGTCAGCCGTCTCCCACCATATATATATATATATATATATATATATATATATATATATATATATATATATATATATATATATATATATATATATATATATATATATCACAAAACAACCACAGGGGAGTTGAATAATAGTTCTTTGCCTTTTATGTTGCAATTAGCATATCAGAAGTTTACAATGCTGCAGAAATAAGTAGGAAGTCCAAGCAGATTCGCTTGTACTTCCTGCAACATTGCAAGCTTCTGATGATTACAACATAAAGGCCTAGAGCTATCATTCAACTCTCCCTGTGGTAAATTTGTATCTTGTGCCGCCTGTCCTGATCCACCACGAGGCCTGGTCACAGACTGGGCCACGGGGGCGTTGACCCCCGAAATCCTCCCCAGGTATACTCCAGGTATAGGAGGGATCTAACAAGTGTAGACCTGGAATGTGTTTTTGAAAAACAATTTTGGCAAAAAGGTCGAATTTTCACTGTCCCTTTGACAGACCGAAATTCTTTTGGGTGTTAATCAATGTTGATTCAGTTATTTTCCTAGTGTATGTGCAGGTGTTGTTGTTGTCTACCTGGAGGGTGTTCTGGTGTCAACGCCCCCATGTCCCAGTCTGTGACCAGGCCTTGTGGTGGATCAGAGCCTGATCAGCCAGCTGTTATTGCTGGCCGCACATAAACCGACGTACGAACCACAGCCCAGCTAGTGCTTGTTCAGCTCCCTCTTGAAGACAGTCAGGGGTCTATTAGTAATTACCCTTATGTATGGGGTGAGGGCCCCTGACATTGTGTTGTGTCTTAGCATACTTTGGTGCCCCTGCTTGGGGAGATGCTGCACCGCCTGCCAAGGCTTTTACTTTCATAGGGAGCGATTTCTGTGTAGATTTAGTAGTCCCTCTAGGATTTTTCCAAGTGTATATTATCGTACATGGTGATGGTAGTTGTGTCGTAGGGGCTCTTGATTGAGTGGTAAAGTGTAAAGATAACCAACTGCTCTTCATGGATCTTACTGAGAGTCTGTCCAGCCTGGTGCTACACCCCTCTGGTACTGTCCATCCCTAAACCAAGACTGGGACACTACTAGGGCCAACGTCCCACTGTGTATCTGAAATACCTTAACCATCACCAGCAGAATACATACTACACAAATATACACATTACTAACAGCTCGGAATATGCTATGGCATGTCGACCTCTGTATAAGAACATAAGAAAGGAGCACTGCAGCACACCTATTGGTCCAACTCACACCCACACCTATGGAAAAACGTAACGAATACAGTATAAACAAAACGGTGGTGGTGGCCATCACCCAGTGATGCTATACAATACAAAGAATGTTATACAACAAGAATGTATAATCTTAGATAGTGTGAAAGCATAATGAATCATAATGAAAAGATCAATCAATCGCTGTTCAGCTGGTCTAAATGTCCTTAAGATTAATTGTTCACAGAAATATAAAGCTTCTTAACAGACACACAATACAATAATACAACTTTATTAAACAGAAATATATTGTTAAGCACTAAAGAAAGGCAGTGGCACACAGTGCATTATGGGAGTTACAAGACACAACTGTTGAACCTCAGAACTCTGAGAGCCCGTCAATATTCAATGTACAAAAATGTACTCTGGTCCATACACTTGTGTAAGATGTACTCTGATCTTGATCTATACATTTGTGTAAGATGTACTCTGGTCTATACACTTGTGTAAGATGTACTCTGGCCCATAAATTAATGCTGGTAAAGGGCTCTTGATCCTAGAAACTAGAGATAACACCCCCCCTCTCTTCAGTACCTCCTTCCCTTCCTTTAGTACCTTCTTCCCTTCCTTCAGTACCTCCTTCCCTTCCTTCATTGCCTCTTTCCCTTCCTTCATTGCCTCCTTCCCTTCACTAGACATATCTTGGGGGCAGGAACGTCAGCGTTCAGAGTGAAGGATGTTCTCAGGTAAGATGAATGAGGCAGACATTACTGTTGATGATGGTGGAGAAGGAGGAGGAGGAAGAAAGGCAGGGTGAAGAAGCCTAGGAGAGATATCTCTCATACCTCCATAATTATTATGAAGGTCTGGCCAAACTATCTACCTCCCTGCAACACACACATACACATGAGGAACTGACAATCCTGAACCGACTTAAAGAACCATAAAGCAGGATGGGTATGACATCAGGAACAGGAACATCAGCAACCAGCAAGGGGACCGAAGGGAAGGAGATAGGTCATACACAGGGACCCTATCAGACCACCGGGGGACCCGGTAAAAGCCGAGGAGTGAAAGTGGCAGGGCGTTGGGTGCAGGGAGAGCAGACAGAGAGGGGACTGAAGGAAGGGTAAGTAAGTAAGTTTATTCAGGTATACACAAATACAGTTACATAGACTATTATACATAGCAGCATATGTGTAGAAAACCTAGGATAACCCAAAAAAGTCAGACAGAGTGACTTATTTCCATTGGGGTCCATTTAATACCTTAATATTGTACACTGTAGTAGATATATGTTATTATACTATAAGGGATGGAGACAGGTCCCCAGGAAATGTTAAGGAAAACAGCAATGGAGATACTTAAATTGGATCATGAGATATGGAGGGAAATGTAATGGGGGGATAAAAGGACGAGGTCAATCTTTGTTCATGGGCTTCGGGAAGCTGAAGGGGCAACTTACGAAGAACATGACAGGGGAAGGAAAATGGGAATGAAAATATCACGAAAGAGAAAGGAGAGGAAGACATGACTCAGCTGACAAATTTTCAGAAAATAGTGTGGTTCTCAAGGAAAAGAAACTGTCCAGTCAAATTTATTTTCAAGTCAGAACTGGTGCAAAACAGGATGCTGTAGAAGCACTTCTAAGAGGTTCATCAAATTACCTGTGGTGTACCTCGACCATCAAGAAGAAAGAGGATACAAAGACTCAAGGGACAGGAGAGAGTCAAGGATGGAGATGGGCAGGAGAGAGTCAAGGATGGAGATGAGCAGGAGAGAGAGTCAAGGATGGAGATGGGCAGGAGAGAGTCAAGGATGGAGATGGGCAGGAGAGAGAGTCAAGGATGGAGATGGGCAGGAGAGAGTCAAGGATGGAGATGGGTAGGAGAGAGAGTCAAGGGTGGAGATGGGCAGGAGAGAGAGTCAAGGATGGAGATGGGCAGGAGAGAGAGTCAAGGATGGAGATGGGCAGGAGAGAGAGTCAAGGATGGAGATGGGCAGGAGAGAGTCAAGGATGGAGATGGGCAGGAGAGAGAGTCAAGGATGGAGATGGGCAGGAGAGAGAGTCAAGGATGGAGATGGGTAGGAGAGAGAGTCAAGGGTGGAGATGGGCAGGAGAGAGAGTCAAGGATGGAGATGGGCAGGAGAGAGTCAAGGATGGAGATGGGTAGGAGAGAGAGTCAAGGATGGAGATGGGCAGGAGAGAGTCAAGGATGGAGATGGGTAGGAGAGAGAGTCAAGGATGGAGATGGGCAGGAGAGAGAGTCAAGGATGGAGATGGGCAGGAGAGAGAGTCAAGGATGGAGATGGGCAGGAGAGAGAGTCAAGGATGGAGATGGGCAGGAGAGAGAGTCAAGGATGGAGATGGGCAGGAGAGAGAGTCAAGGATGGAGATGGGTAGGAGAGAGAGTCAAGGGTGGAGATGGGCAGGAGAGAGAGTCAAGGGTGGAGATGGGCAGGAGAGAGAGTCAAGGGTGGAGATGGGCAGGAGAGAGAGTCAAGGATGGAGATGGGCAGGAGAGAGAGTCAAGGATGGAGATGGGCAGGAGAGAGATCAAGGGTGGAGATGGGCAGGAGAGAGAGTCAAGGATGGAGATGGGCAGGAGAGAGAGTCAAGGGTGGAGATGGGCAGGAGAGAGAGTCAAGGATGGAGATGGGCAGGAGAGAGTCAAGGATGGAGATGGGCAGGAGAGAGAGTCAAGGATGGAGATGGGCAGGAGAGAGAGTCAAGGATGGAGATGGGCAGGAGAGAGAGTCAAGGGTGGAGATGGGCAGGAGAGAGAGTCAAGGGTGGAGATGGGCAGGAGAGAGAGTCAAGGATGGAGATGGGCAGGAGAGAGAGTCAAGGGTGGAGATGGGCAGAGAGAGAGTCAAGGATGGAGATGGGCAGGAGAGAGAGTCAAGGGTGGAGATGGGCAGGAGAGAGAGTCAAGGATGGAGATGGGCAGGAGAGAGAGTCAAGGATGGAGATGGGCAGGAGAGAGAGTCAAGGGTGGAGATGGGCAGGAGAGAGAGTCAAGGATGGAGATGGGCAGGAGAGAGAGTCAAGGGTGGAGATGGGCAGGAGAGAGAGTCAAGGATGGAGATGGGCAGGAGAGAGAGTCAAGGATGGAGATGGGCAGGAGAGAGAGTCAAGGATGGAGATGGGCAGGAGAGAGAGTCAAGGATGGAGATGGGTAGGAGAGAGAGTCAAGGGTGGAGATGGGCAGGAGAGAGAGTCAAGGGTGGAGATGGGCAGGAGAGAGAGTCAAGGGTGGAGATGGGCAGGAGAGAGAGTCAAGGATGGAGATGGGCAGGAGAGAGAGTCAAGGGTGGAGATGGGCAGGAGAGAGAGTCAAGGATGGAGATGGGCAGGAGAGAGAGTCAAGGATGGAGATGGGCAGGAGAGAGAGTCAAGGATGGAGATGGGCAGGAGAGAGAGTCAAGGATGGAGATGGGCAGGAGAGAGAGTCAAGGGTGGAGATGGGTAGGAGAGAGAGTCAAGGATGGAGATGGGCAGGAGAGAGTCAAGGATGGAGATGGGCAGGAGAGAGAGTCAAGGATGGAGATGGGCAGGAGAGAGAGTCAAGGATGGAGATGGGCAGGAGAGAGAGTCAAGGATGGAGATGGGCAGGAGAGAGAGTCAAGGGTGGAGATGGGTAGGAGAGAGAGTCAAGGATGGAGATGGGCAGGAGAGAGAGTCAAGGGTGGAGATGGGCAGGAGAGAGAGTCAAGGGTGGAGATGGGCCGGATAACACAGATTCAAGAGGAAAAAGTAAACACAACCTCCCTCAGAATCACCCACAGAAGACCATCAATCCTGATAATCCCACCGCAACCAAACAAATTAACCCAAGACAACCCATACTCCATACCCACAGCCCCCACCCCAAACTCCACCTTCACAGCAGCCCCCCTCCCCATATATCCTGCTAGGTCTCTAACTCCCCAACCTCCACAAACCCTCCAGACCACAGTATTAGAAAAAAAGCTGAAGGTATGGTACACCAATACAGACAGAATAACAAATAAATGTGAGGAATATCACGAAAGAATCATGGAGGCATTCCCAGAAAAGCAGCTACAGGGATTATAACAGATGCGATCTTTCTATCCAGATATCAGATCCCGAGGAAAGATAGAGGGAGCAGAGGGGGAGGAAGAGTTGCACTGCTCATCAAAAACCAGTGGAGATTTGAGGAAATGGAAGGAATGGACAGAATGGAAGCAAGAGACAATATAGTAGGAACACTTCAGACTGGGGGTCCCAAGGTGGTGAAAACCCATCATAGACTAGAAGGAGGCCAAGAATATGATGAGAGCAACGGAGCAATGGTGGACACACTAGCTGAGGTGGCCAGAAGGTCTCACAAGGGCAGAGCAAAGTTATTAGTTGTGTGTGATTTCAGTCACAAGGAGATTGACTAGGAAAACCTGAAGCCACATGGGGGACCAGAAACGTGGAGGGCTAAGATGATGCAGATGGTACTGGAAAAACCTCAAGCATCAACATGTCAGGGACACTAACAGAGATAGAGAGAAGAGGATGAACCAGTAAGGCTGGACCTCATATTCACCTTGAGTAGTTCAGACACTGAGTACATCACATATGAAAAGCCCCTTGGAGCTAGTGATCACGTGGTCCCGAGCTTCGAATACATTGTAGAGTTACAAGTGGAGAGAGAAGAAGGAAGAGTAGGACGGGAGAAGCCAAACTATAAAAGAGGGGACTACAAAGGTATGAGGAATTTCCTGCATGAGGTTCAGTGGGAAACACTGGTGGGAAAATCAGTAAATAAAATGATGAAATATGTGACAACAAAATGCAAGGAGGCAGAGGAGAGATTCGTAGCCAAGGGCAACAGAAATAATGGGAAGACCAGAATGAACCCTTGGTTAACCCAAAGATGTAGAGAGGCCAAAACTAAGTGCGCTAGAGAATGGAAAACGTATAGAAGGCAAAGGACTCAAGAAAACAAAATTAGCCGAAGAGCCAGAAACGAATATGCATGAATAAGGAGGGAGGCCAAGCAGCAATATGAGAATGATATAGCATTGAAAGTCAAATGTGACCCAAAGCTATTGTACAACCACATCAGGAGGAAAACAACAGTCAAAGACCAGGTAATCAGACTGAGGAAGGAAGGAGGAGAGATCACGAGAAATGACAAAGAAGTATGTAAAAATAATAATAATAGAGTAATAATAAAAGTAATAATAATAATAATAATAGAGTATTAATAATAATAATAATAATAAAAATAATAATAACAGAGTAATAATAATAACAGTATTAATAATAATAATAATAATAATAATAATAATAATAATAATAATAATAATAATAATAAGAGTAACAATAATAATGTAGTAGAGATGAAGATGGTCACAGTTAAAGATGGAAATAATAGAGGTCATATTTCACCACACGTGACCTTGTGCAGCCATCTGTGTCTTTGTCTCATGTTTGTATTTGTATGTGTGTATGTGTGTGTGTGTGTGTGTGTGTTGAATCACTGAGGCGAAGCAGGGGGAGGGGGAGGAAGTAGGGGAAAGGGGTGGGTATAGAAGAGGGAAGGTAGGGGGGGGGAGTAAGGTGTTGAAGGTCGACAAGTTATCTTCTTCAGAGAGGTAGCAGGATAAGATGGACCTAAGTGACACAACACACACACACACACACACACACACACACACACACACACATACATAGTTTTAAGACGAGGTTTGATAAAGCTCATGGAGCAGGGAGAGAGAGGACCTAGTAGCAATCAGTGAAGAGGCGGGGCCAGGAGCTATGAATCTACCCTTGCAACCACAAATAGGTGAGTACACACACACACACATACACACAACAACAGTATGGAACACACATCCAGTCAAGCACGTCAAGAAATTAGAGAAAGTGCAAAGGTTTGCAGCAAAACTAGTCCCGAAGCTAAGGGGTGTGTCCTACGAGGAGAGGTTAAGGGAACTCAGCCTGACGACACTGGAGGACAGGAGGGACATGATAACGACATATAAAATACTGAGAGGAATTGACAAGGACAGAAACAGGATGTTCCAGAGATGGGACACAGCAACAAGGGGTCACAACTGGAAGTTGAAGACTCAGATGAATCACAGGGATGTTAGGAAGTATTTCTTCAGTCACAAAGTGGTCAGAAAGTGGAACAATCTGGAGAGTGATGTAGTGGAAGCAGGAACCATACATAGCTTTAAGACGAGGTATGATAAACCTCATGGAGCAGGGAGAGAGTGGACCTAGTAGTGACCATTGAAGAGGCTGGGCCAGGTGTTGCACATGTGTCTTAATCATCAATAAAGACACCCAGGTGCTGCACATGTGTCTTAATCATCAATAAAGACACACAGGTGTTGTACATGTGTCTTAATCATCAATAAAGACACCCAGGTGTTGCACATGTGTCTTAATCATCAATAAAGACACCCAGGTGTTGTACATGTGTCTTAATTATCAATAAAGACACCCAGGTGTTGTACATGTGTCTTAATCATCAATAAAGACACCCAGGTGTTGTACATGTGTCTTATTCATCAAAATATCATCATTATACATTTCTAACACACACCTGCTGGACACACCTGCCCTCCTACACTTCGTGTAAATCTTTGAAGGTAATTACGTCTGTAATTAGAAGGTGATTAGAGGATAGCCTCAGGTGAAGGCGAAACAGCAGCTGGCCTGGTAGATAGAGCTTGTTTCCAGCGAGTTACCTCAAGAAACACTGCAGTTCCACAGCAGTGCAACAAAAACTAACTGGTTAGCAGAACCTGTTTCACTTCTCTCCCTTCGTGAGTTTAAGATTTAAATTACTCTTTAGGGATACCATCATCCAGTCTATTGTCTACGGTTCTTAGTAGACTGTTTTGTTTACAGTCCTTCCACGACTGTATTGTTTACAGTCCTTCCAAGACTGTATTGTTTACAGTCCTTCCAAGACTGGATTGTTTGCAGTCCTTCCAAGACTGTATTGTTTACAGTCCTTCCAAGACTGTATTGTTTACAGTCCTTCCAAGACTGTATTGTTTACAGTCCTTCCAAGACTGGATTGTTTGCAGTCCTTCCAAGACTGTATTGTTTACAGTCCTTCCAAGACTGTATTGTTTACAGTCCTTCCAAGACTGGATTGTTTGCAGTCCTTCCAAGACTGGATTGTTTGCAGTCCTTCCAAGACTGTATTGTTTACAATCCTTCCACGACTGTATTGTTTACAGTCCTTCCAAGACTGTATTGTTTACAATCCTTCCACGACTGTATTGTTTACAGTCCTTCCAAGACTATTGTTTACAGTCCTTCCAAGACTATTGTTTACAGTCCTTCCAAGACTGTATTGTTTACAGTCCTTCCAAGACTGTATTGTTTACAGTCCTTTCAAGACTGTATTGTTTGCAGTCCTTCCAAGACTGTAGTTTACAGCCTTCCTAGACTGTATTGTTTACAGTCTTTCCAAGACTGTATTGTTTACAGTCCTTCCAAGACTGTATTGTTTACAGTCCTTCCTTGACTATTGTTTACAGTCCCTCCAAGACTGTTTTGTTTACAGTCCTTCCAAGAGTATGGTTTACAGTCCTTCCAAGACTGTATTGTTTACAGTCCTTCCAAGACAGTATTGTTTAGTCCTTCCAAGATTGTATTGTTTACAGTCCTTCCAAGACTTTATTGTTTACAGTCCTTCCTAGACTATTGTTTACAGTCCTTCCAAGACTGTATTGTTTACAGTCCTTCCAAGACTGTATTGTTTACGGTCCTTCCAAGACTGTATTGTTTACAGTCCTTCCAAGACTGTATTGTTTACAGTCCTTCCAAGACTATTGTTTACAGTCCTTCCAAGACTATATTGTTTACAGTCCTTCCTAGACTGTATTGTTTACAGTCCCTCTAAGACTGTTTTGTTTACAGTCCTTCCTAGACTGCATTGTTTACACTCTTCCAAGACTGCATTATTTACAGTCCTTCCTAGACTGTATTGTTTACAGTCCTTCCAAGACTGCATTGTTTACAGTCCTTCCTAGACTGCATTGTTTACAGTCCTTCCTAGACTGCATTGTTTACACTCCTTCCAAGACTGCATTATTTACAGTCCTTCCTAGACTGTATTGTTTACAGTCCTTCCTAGACTGTATGGTTTAAAGTCATTCCAAGACTGCATTGTTTACAGTCCTTCCAAGACTGCATTGTTTACATTCCTTAATAGACTATATTGTTTACAGTTCTTAATACACTTTATTGTTTACAGTCCTTCCTAGATTGTACTTTTCTACAGTTGTTTATATTCTGTAGTTTCTAGTCTCGTTTATTAGTTATAAAAGTCTCTTCCAGCAGAGCTGTGTAGAGCTTTATCAACACTTGATAAAGCTCTACACAGCTTTATCAACACTTGATAAAGCTCTACACAGCTTTATCAACACTTGATAAAGCTCTACACAGCTTTATCAACACTTGATAGAGCTCTACACAGCTTTATCAACACTTGATAAAGCTCTACACAGCTTTATCAACACTTGATAAAGCTCTACACAGCTTTATCAAAACTTGATAAAGCTCTACACAGCTTTATCAACACTTGATAAAGCTCTACACAGCTTTATCAACACTTGATAAAGCTCTACACAGCTTTATCAACACTTGATAAAGATCTACACAGCTTTATCAACACTTGATAAAGCTCTACACAGCTTTATCAACACTTGATAAAGCTCTACACAGCTTTATCAACACTTGATAAAGCTCTAAACAGCTTTATCAACACTTGATAAAGATCTACACAGCTTTATCAACACTTGATAAAGCTCTACACAGTTTTATCAACACTTGATAAAGCTCTATACAGAGGAACGTTAGTACATTAAAGTTCCTTGTACGTTAAACATGTTTTGGAAGAGTGAATTAACACACTAACAGTGGTCACAGTAACGGTGATCACAGTAACAGTGATCACAGTAACAGTGGTCACAGTAAGTGATCACAGTAACAGTGATCACAGTAACAGTGACCACAGTAACAGTGGTCACAGTAACAGTGATCACAGTAACAGTGATCACAGTAACAGTGGTCACAGTAACAGTGATCACAGTAACAGTGGTCACAGTAACAGTGATCACAGTAACAGTGGTCACAGTAACAGTGATCACAGTAACAGTGGTCACAGTAACAGTGATCACAATAACAGTGATCACAGTAACAGAGGTCACAGTAACAGTGGTCACAGTAACATTGGTCCCAGTAACAGTGGTCACAGTAACAGTGATCACAGTAACAGCGATCACAATAACAGTGATCACAGTAACAGTGGTCACAGTAACAGTTGTCACAGTAACAGTGGTCACAGTAACAGTGATCACAGTAACAGTGGTCACAGTAACAGTGGTCACAGTAACAGTGGTCACAATAACAGTGACCACAATAACAGTGATCACAGTAACAGTGGTCAGAGTAACAGTGATCACAGTAACAGTGGTCAGAGTAACAGTGATCACAGTAACAATGGTCACAGTAACAGTGGTCACAGTAACAGTGGAAATAGTAACAGTGGTCACAGTAACAGTGGTCACAGTAACAGTGACCACAGTAACAGTGATCACAGTAACAGTGGTCACATTAACATTGATCACAGTAACAGTGATCACAGTAACAGTGATCACAGTAACAGTGATCACAGTAACAGTGATTACAGTAACAGTGGTCACAGTAACAGTGGTCACAGTAACAGTGGTCACAGTAACAGTGATCACAGTAACAGTGATCACAGTAACAGTGATCACAGTAACAGTGATCACAGTAACAGTGATCACAGTAACAGTGGTCACAGTAACAGTGATCACAGTAACAGTGATCACAGTAACAGTTGTCACAGTAACAGTGATCACAGTAACAGTGGTCACAGTAACAGTGGTCACAGTAGGTGGTCACAATAACAGTGATCACAGTAACAGTGATCACAGTAACAGTGGTCACAGTAACAGTGGTCACAATAACAGTGATCACAGTAACAGTTGTCACAGTAAGTGATCACAGTAACAGTGATTACAGTAACAGTGATCACAGTAAGTGGTCACAGTAATAGTGGTCACAATAACAGTGATCATAGTAAGAGTGATCACAGTAACAGTGGTCACAGTAACAGTGGTCACAATAACAATGATCACAGTAAGAGTGGTCACAGTAACAGTGATCACAGTAACAGTGATCACAGTAACAGTGATCACAGTAACAGTGGTCACAGTAACAGTGGTCACAGTAACAGTGGCTACAATAACAGTGATCACAGTAAGAGTGGTCACAGTAATAGTTGTCACAATAACAGTGATCACAGTAAGAGTGGTCACAGTAAGAGTGGTCACAGTAACAGTGATTACAGTAACAGTGGTCACAGTAACAGTGATCACAGTAACAGTGATCACAGTAACAGTGATCACAGACTGACTTGTTACGATAACTGACTTCAACACCAAATTGTTCCATATTATCGTGTGTGATAATGTCTTTATAGTGAGTTGTGTTATAGTGAGTTACAGTGAGTTATAGTCCAGTTTGGTGGTGTTGAGAGAGAGAGAGAGAGAGAGAGAGAGAGAGAGAGAGAGAGAGAGAGAGAGAGAGAGAGAGAGAGAGAGAGAGAGAGAGAGAGAGATGTTACAAAGGCAAAAGTGACTCTAGTTTTTGCCTGTGTGATGGTAGTGCCTCTGGTGGGTGGTTAAGATGCGCCTTCCCACTGCATGTTTCAAGGACACCCACTACGTACATACCCATGTACCCGTGGCCACCTCCAAGCACATACCCCGAACAACTCAATATTACACTTCTTTCCCCTGACACCAGAAGCTGTGTATAGCTACCGTTACCGTCACCATGGCAACACAACGACAACATGTACACAACACAACACATCTACACAACACAAGTCATATAACACCAATATGAAGTCTTGAGAAAACACAAGAAGTTAGTCTCTACCGAATACAATACATGGCAGGTAGGTACGAGTGGTAGGTACGAGTACATGGCAGGTAGGTACGAGTACATGGCAGGTAGGTACGAGTACATGGCAGATAGGTACGAGTATATGGCAGGTAGGTGCGAGTACATGGCAGTACATGGGAAGTACATGGCAGTACATATATGTTGCTATATATGATAATTGTATTTATGTGCACCTATGTGTACTTATGTATGTGTACCTGTGTACATGGTAAAGATAGACACCACAGAACTGTCTGTCTACAATCTTGACTAAAACAATACAGAACTATCTATCTAATATCTTGACTAAAACAATACAGAACTATCTACTATCTTGACTAAGACACTACAGAACTATCTGTCTACTATCTTCACTAAGAACTAGTGTGTACTATCTTAGGTGTGAATCAAGGATAGTAGAAGTAGACTTATCTATCAGCTGACACGATCAATAGATAGATCAACAATGCTGCCAGAGTGCAAAATATTTAACAGGCTATCACGATACAGTGGTATGTGGTACCTCCCTGAATGGTAGGTCCTGAAGAAGCTTAAAAAAACTTTTCTAAGCTTCTAAAGGCTGTGTAAGGCTCCATAAAGCTTTTCTAAGCTTCTAGAGGCTGTGTAAGGCTCCATAAAGCTTTTCTAAGATTCTGGAGGCTGTGTAAGGCTCCATAAAGCTTTTCTAAGATTCTGGAGGCAGTGTAAGGCTTAATCCAAGCAACAGGGAGTCACCCAAGAGAGAGAGAGAGAGAGAGAGAGAGAGAGATCAAAATATATATACAAGTGACCATCGTAAATTTAGTCCTAAGAATTAAGTCTTATATAATTCCCACAATCCCTTGCTCAAAAAATTATTATTATAATCATTCCTGACCGTAAATTATTTTCGTACCAACACTGCTACCTAGATGAAAAATATTATTATTATTAATATTATTATTATTATTATTAATATTATTAGTGTTATTATTATTATTATTATTCTAATTATTATTATTATTGTGTCTGGTGTTTCTTGACACAAATGACACACGACATGACACATAACACAGATGACACTTGACATGACACATAACACAGATAGCACAATACATATGACACATAACACAGATGAGTCAAATGACGACACATATTACACAACTGACACATGTCAGTCCATCAATGACAGTGTATCTGGCATCATGTATGCTTGTCTAACAACAAGGTGACACAGC
The DNA here is from genome assembly GCA_009830355.1 of Cherax destructor. Lineage (NCBI taxonomy): Eukaryota > Metazoa > Arthropoda > Malacostraca > Decapoda > Parastacidae > Cherax > Cherax destructor. The sequence continues at coordinate 42,917 of WNWK01014864.1, forward strand.
GTATCTGACACAATGCATCCATGTCTAACAAGGTGACACAGTGTATCTGACACAACGTATCCATGCCTAACAAGATGACACAGTGTATCTGACACAATGTATCCATGCCTAACAAGGTGACACAGTGTATCTGACACAATGTATCCATGTCTAACAAGGTGACACAGTGTATCTGACACATCAGCAGTCAACAATGGTCGTCAGTGACACGTGAAGGACACAGGGACGGGAAGGATACGTCATATATCCAAGGTCACCAGGATGGTACAGGATGGAGGCTGGAAGAGATGCTGGATGGTAGGGGGAGAGAGGGGGGTGGAAGGCCTAGGGGTAGGGGAGAGGGAGGGGGTGGAAGGCCTAGGGGAAGGGGGTAAACGGGGGGAATAGTCAAAGACCACGCCCATCCCTTAGGGGGGTATTCCACCCCTTACGTATTCTATTATTATGTCTAAAATGTCTTTAATTCTGTCTAAAATGTCTTTTTGTCTAAAATATCTATAATTCTCTCTAAAATGCCTGTTTGTCTAAAATGTCTGTTTTTTGTCTAAGAGAGGTGGGACCTCCTTAGTGACGATGTAACTTAATAGTGGTAATGACCACCTTCTATCAAGACTATGGTACTGACCACCTTCTATCAAGACTATGGTACTGACCACCTTCTATCAAGACTATGGTACTGACCACCTTCTATCAAGATTATGGTACTGACCACCTTCTATCAAGACTATGGTACTGACCACCTTCTACCAAGACTATGGTACTGACCACCTTCTATCAAGACTATGGTACTGACCACCTTCTATCAAGACTATGGTACTGACCACCTTCTATCAAGACTATGGTACTGACCACCTTCTATCAAGACTATGGTACTGACCACCTTCTATCAAGACTATGGTACTGACCACCTTCTATCAAGATTATGGTACTGACCACCTTCTATCAAGACTATGGTACTGACCACCTTCTACCAAGACTATGGTACTGACCACCTTCTATCAAGACTATGGTACTGACCACCTTCTATCAAGACTATGGTACTGACCACCTTCTATCAAGACTATGGTACTGACCACCTTCTATCAAGACTATGGTACTGACCACCTTCTATCAAGACTATGGTACTGACCACCTTCTATCAAGACTATGGTACTGACCACCTTCTACCAAGACTATGGTACTGACCACCTTCTATCATGACTATGGTACTGACCACCTTCTATCATGGGTATGGCCTTGCAGCCACGGTATATGGCCTTCCAGCCATGGTAAGAGCCACGGTATATGGCCTTGCAGCCACGGTAAGAGCCACGGTATACCGCCTTGCAGCCACGGTAAGAGCCACGGTATACCGCCTTGCAGCCACGGTAAGAGACCTTGGAAGCTTCACATTTCAAAGATCGTGAGTGTGTGTGAGTGTTGCTGCTGCCTGGATGATGGGTAAGATCCAGTTTTTGTGTGTGTGGAGATGGGTCAACCTTGCCCTTGTCCTGTCTTCTGCCCCAGGCTACCCACACACACACACACACATACACACAGGGGCCAGGAGCTGTGACTCGACCCCTGCAACCACAACTAGGTGAGTACATATCCCACAGGGATATCAGATCCTGAGGAAAGATAGAAGGAGCAGGGGGGAGTAGGGGTCGCACTTCTCGTAAGGAACCGTTGGAGATTCGAGGAAATGGAAGGAATGGAGGTGTGTAGAGAAAGGGACTTCATAGTAGGTACCATCCAGTCTGGGAAGCACAAGATAGTCATTGAAGTGATGTATAACCCCCCACAGAACTGCAGGAGGCCAGGTGAGGAATATGATGAGAACAACAGAGCAATGGTGGACACTCTGGCGGAGGTGGCATGAAAAGCGCACATGAGCAGAGCGAAGTTACTGGTCATGGGCAATTTCAACCACAGGGAGATCGACTGGGAGAACCAAGAACCACGTGGGGGTCCAGAAACTTGGAGAGCCAAGATGATGGACGTGGTATTGGAAAACCTGATGCACCAACATGTCAGGGACACGACCAAAGAGAGAGGAGAGGACGAACTAGCAAGGCTGGACCTTGTATTCACACTGAACAGCTCAGATATTGAGGACATAACACACGAGAGCCCCCTGGGAGCCAGCGACCATATGGTGCTGAGCTTTGAGTACATTGTAGAGCTACAGGTGAAGAGGGAAAACAGTACCGAAAGAAACAAACCAGACTTTAAAAGAGGGAACTACATGGGTATGAGGAATTTCCTGCAGGAGGTCCAGTGGGAAAGGGAAATGGAAGGACAGTCAGTAAATGAAATGATGGAATACGTAGCAACAAAGTGCAAGGAGGCAGAGGAACGGTTTATACCCAGAGGAAAAAGATTAAATGGGAAGGCCAGAAAGAGCCCCTGATTTACCCAAAGGTGCAGGGAGGCAAAGAACCCAAGTAAATAAAGATATTAGTAGAAGAGCTAGAAACGAGTATGCACAGGTACGGAGGGAGGCCCAGAAACAGTACGAAAACAACATAGCATCGAAAGTTAAGTCTGACCCGAAACTGATGTACAGTCACATCAGAAGGAATCAGAAGGAAGACAACAGTCAAGGACCAGGTGATAAGGCTGAGGAGAGACGATGGGGAACTCACAAATAATGATCAAGAGGTATGTGAGGAGCTCAACTCGAGGTTTAAGGAAGTATTCACAGAGGAGGAAGGAAGGCAGCTGGGTAGACAGGACGGGTGGCGTCACCAACAATGGATGTATCAAGTGCTGGAGGGCATACACACAAGTGAGGAGGAGGTGAAGCAGTTACTCAATGACCTTGATACCTCAAAGGCGATGGGTCCAGACAATATCTCCCGGTGGGTCCTTCGGGAAGGAGCTGAGGTACTGAGTGTGCCACTTACCATAATATTCAACACATCCCTTGAAACTGGGCAGCTACCTGAGGTATGGAAAAAGGCCTACATAGTCCCAATCTTTAAAAAAGGAGACAGAAAAGAGGCACTAAACTATAGACCGGTGTCACTTACATGTATAGTGTGGAAAGTCTTGGAGAAAATCATCAGGAAAAAAATGGTGGAGCATCTGGAGCTGAACAGGTTAATCAATGCCAGACAGCACGAATTCCGGGAAGGCAAATCCTGTGTAACAAACTTCCTGGAGTTCTATGATAAAGTAACAGAGGTAAGGCAAGAGAGAGAAGGGTGGGTTGATTGCATTTTCCTGGACTGCAGGAAGGCCTTCGACACAGTTCCTCATATGAGATTAGTAAAGAAGTTGGAAGAACAGGCATGTATAACGGGAAGGGCACTGGAATGGATCAGGGAATACCTCACAGGGAGGCAACAACGGGTCATGGTGCGTGATGAGGTGTCACAGTGGGCGCCTGTGACGAGCGGTGTACTGCAGGGGTCAGTCCTAGGACCAGTGCTATTCTTGGTATATGTAAATGACATGACAGATGGGATAGACTCAGAAGTATCTCTGTTCGCAGATGATGTGAAACTAATGAGGAGAATCACATCGGAAGAGGACCAAGCAGGACTTCAAACAGACCTGGACAAGCTTGACATCTGGTCTAGCAACTGGCTTCTCGAATTTAATCCCACCAAATGCAAAATCATGAAGATCGGAGAAGGGCAAAGAAGACCGCTGACAGAGTACAGGCTAGGTGGACAAAGGCTACAAACCTCGTCAAAGGAGGTGAGTATAACGCCAATCACGTCTCCGGAGGCACACATCAACCAGATAACTGCGGCAGCATATGAGCGACTGGCAAACCTAAGATTAGCATTCCGTTACCTTAACAAGGAATCGTTCAAGACACTGTACACCGTGTACGTCAGGCCCATACTAGAGTATGCAGCACCAGTCTGGAACCCACACCTGGTCAACCACGTCAAGAAACTAGAGAAAGTGCAAAGGTTTGCGACAAGGTTAGTTCCACAACTCAGGGGACTGTCCTATGAAGAAAGGTTGAGGGAAATAGGACTAACAACACTGGAGGACAGAAGGGTTAGAGGAGACATGATAACGACATACAAAATACTGTGGGGAATCGACAAGGTGGATAGTGACAGGATGTTCAAGAGAGGGAACACAGAAACAAGGGGGCACAACTGGAAGCTGAAGACTCAGATGAGTCAAAGGGATGTTAGGAAGCATTTCTTCAGCAATAGAGTAGTCAGGAAGTGGAATAGTCTAGCGAACGATATAGTGGAGGCGGGAACCATACATAGTTTTAAGACAAGGTATGATAAAGCTCATGGAGCAGGGAGAGCAGTGACCCAGTAGCGATCAGCGAAGAGGCGGAGCCAGGAGCTGAGTCTCGACACCTGCAACCACAATTAGGTGAGTACACAAGCACCACAGGGGAAATAAGTCACTGACTTTTTTGGGTCATCCTGGTGGGTAATTTGCACACAAGTTGTTATGTATGATAATTCAATTTTCAACAACAAAAATCGTTGTCAAAGATATTTGAAGGTATTTTTGGGTATTTTGGGGCTGCTGAATTTAAAAATGTCAGTAGGTTTTTCAAATTGGCTCTAGTTTGTGAGGTAGTGCATACTTACCCTCAGTTAACAGGCAACTTAGCCATAACGCCAGAATATGTAGTGACAATTTGTATATACTGATAGTTTTAATAATGATTAGAATTTTATTTTTAAATAATTTAATATATAAGGAAATGAGTTGTATCAAGAGCGACCTGCTGACAATATTATAAACCTTTAATTTATTATTTTGTCCAGATAATCAAGACTTCTTCACCAAGAGTTTGCTTAAACAATCACAATGTATTTTGTTACATTTATGGCGAATAATCTGGGGAGAAAACCAAAAAACCACCATGATGATTGTTATTTCTGTTTTGTCAATGTGAAAGTTTTCAATCCATACAAGAAAGTTAAGTAGGAATATTCTGAGCTGGAGTCAGCAAGGAGACCTGTGCCACACAGTGCCAGGAGACCTGTGCCACACAGTGGTGATGTTACCATACCAGGAGACCTGTGTCACACAGTGGTGATGTTACCATACCAGGAGACCTGTGCCACACAGTGATGATGTTACCATACCAGGAGACCTGTGCCACACAGTGGTGATGTTACCATACCAGGAGACCTGGCACAGTGATGATGTTACCATACCAGGAGACCTGTGCACACAGTGGTGATGTTACCATACCAGGAGACCTGTGCCACACAGTGATGATGTTACCATACCAGGAGACCTGTGCCACACAGTGATGATGTTACCATGCCAGGAGACCTGTGCCACACAGTGATGATGTTACCATACCAGGAGACCTGTGCCACACAGTGTTGATGTTACCATACCAGGAGACCTGTGCCACACAGTGTTGATGTTACCATACCAGGAGACCTGTGCCACACAGTGATGATGTTACCATACCATCAGACCTGTGCCACACAGTGATGATGTTACCATACCAGGAGACCTGTGCCACACAGTGGTGATGTTACCATACCAGGAGACCTGTGCCACACAGTGATGATGTTACCATACCAGGAGACCTGTGCCACACAGTGATGATGTTACCATACCAGGAGACCTGTGCCACACAGTGATGATGTTACCATACCAGGAGACCTGTGCCACACAGTGGTGATGTTACCATGCCAGGAGACCTGTGCCACACAGTGTGATGTTACCATGCCAGGAGACCTGTGCCACACAGTGATGATGTTACCATACCAGGAGACCTGTGCCACACAGTGTTGATGTTACCATACCAGGAGACCTGTGCCACACAGTGTTGATGTTACCATACCAGGAGACCTGTGCCACACAGTGATGATGTTACCATGCCAGGAGACCTGTGCCACACAGTGATGATGTTACCATACCAGGAGACCTGTGCCACACAGTGTTGATGTTACCATACCAGGAGACCTGTGCCACACAGTGATGATGTTACCATACCAGGAGACCTGTGCCACACAGTGATGATGTTACCATACCAGGGTTACAACACTGGCTGACCTTCCATTGTCACATGTTGAAGAAACTCAGGGTTTAGCATGTAACACAGGTGATAGCAGTGACAGTGTTGTAACACAAGTGATAGTGACAGTGTTGTAACACAGGTGATAACAGTTACACTGTTGTAACACAGGTGATAATGACAGTAGTAGGTACTGTAGTATTTCAGTTAGCCATGAGTCACCGCCTTCCCTGACTGTGTGGCTAAACCGTTAGTGACTCACTGCTGACCTAGCATGATGTTTGAATGCCGCCGTTGCCCTCCGGGCACTGGGCAGGGCAGTTCAAGATGAGACATTAAGGAGACAGGTTAGGTTCTGGTGCTCTCCCATATTTTACTATTAATATACTACGTTACAAGCCATCCTACGTGTGTGTATCTACCCAGATCCATGTTCGAACCCCATACGACAATTGGTGGCAGCGTTGTGGGCCTTGATTTACGGGTATTTACGCAGATACTATAAGATCAAGCCAGGTCATTGTGAGTGCCGCTGGCGTTCTCCAAGCCAGCCAGCCCGCCGTCTCTACACTCACCCCAGCTCCACCCAGCGTCGCCAGCCTGCAAAGCCAGTTTGTACAGCCGTCTCTCTCAAGCTTACTGGCTTCGTTCGTGTGTTAATTGCTTTAACTTTCAAGCAGTTGATCCGGGTTTTGCAATTAAGCTAGCCAGTTAAGCCAGTCTGTGGGAGAGAGCCTCAGTTCATCATCCAGCCTGCCTCAGCCAATCATCCAGCCTGCCTCAGCCAATCATCCAGCCTGTCTCTTCAGTCTTCAAACCTGCTCCTTCATGTTGTGTGCATAGTTACATGCATTCAAGTCATCCAGTCTCGAGGGCTTAAGCCAGCTAAGCCAACTGCTTCTCCAGCCAAGCCAGAAGTACGTCAAGGAAGTTCCTCTTTAAAGT
>WNWK01014865.1:0-49812 GCA_009830355.1 Cherax destructor
GAAAGTAAAAAAAGCGAGGTGAATGCCATGGTTTATAATTACCAGAAAGTTTTTTTCCCCAGCCCCCAAATAGTTTTGGTGTGGAAATCTGAAAAATTAAAGGCAGATAATAATGGAAACTTTTTTTCCCCATTTTTTTTTGGAGCAATTTTTTTTAAAACCTGTTGCATCAGGTGATAGAAAATAGTTATGTATAAAAAAAGTCTGTTTTTTTCCCCCTGTTAAAAAAAGGTGAAGGGGGGTGGGAAGGGGGGGGAGGGGGAGGGATGGGGTGGTATCCAAGGATACCAATGGCAATGTAATTAAGACGATAGAGAGTCTTAATGGGGATGGTTTAAATTTCCCCCCCAAAAAAGGGAAAGATATTAATTTTTGTGTACATACATTATGTAGATGGTTTTTTTCAGTGTTCTTGTAATTACAGGATATACTTGTAGGTTTAAAAATATACAGTATAAAATTTTTTGGGGATTAAACTTAAATGGTCACAGGCGGGGTTGTGGGCCCCTATGTGAGCGTTATGTTTTAATTGTTATGATAATGGTTTTTATGTACAGAGTCTGTTTCAAAAGATATCATATTTTTTTGCATCTTAACAACTGGATATTTACATGCAAGACTTGTTACCCAATGTATATGGGGGACCTTTCTAACTTCGATGTATGGGGGGGTGAATAAGGTTTAATTGTACATGGCACAGGTTTCTATTATGTGATGACGGGTTCTTTTTTTATGTGTTGATTATATGTTAAGTAATTGCTTTGTTAGGGTTTTTGCCTGTTGGCGTTTGTTTTTTTTAAAATTACATTTTTATAAATAAAAAAAAAAAAAATTTACAAGGTAATGAATCATTTTAAGTAAATTTATTTAGTCTGTACATGGTTGCACTCATGAACAAATTATAAAGCAATGAGCAATCTATTAGTCTACCCCCAGCCACAACTGTAATGAGTTATTGGTGAAAAATTTTAATTGTTGGGTCACACACACACAAAAACATATACAAAAAAACCCCCCATACATGTATATACATACACAAAATACACATACACACATTAAAACACACACACACACACACACACCCCGTGTCAATGCTTTATTTACAGGGAGAAAAGTGGGGGTTTTTTCCAGAATGGTCTTAATATACCACTGTGGAAAAAAACTTTGACATATCAAAAAACATTTCTGAATGAGTAGTCTCTGAATTCATTAATTTTACCCACTCCAGTACATAATGACGCAGGGTGTGACAATAACCCAACTGGCAAAGTTTCATCTTGTTTTTTCCCTTTGGTGGTGGTGATTTAACCTGCCAAAAAACTTGTAACCCAGCCGGAGGCGGGCGGTAGTGACACCCAAAGAGTCTGCTTATTTTGTTGGATGACCATAGACATGTGGCTCCCCCTGCATGATAAAATTTTAAAAGATGGACTGACTGGTGTCAAACCCCCTTCTTAAGTCAATAAAATTCAGTTGAAGTTCTTTTCGTATTATTGTTCTCAAACTGCTAACTGACAAGCCAAGATTGTAATCTATCCCCTCTTTAAAAGCAAAAAACTTCCCAAATTTTCCCCCAGTTCTACCCAAATTAAAAAGGGGCCGGGGGAAAAATGGAATCCACAGCAGGGCACTCTGACTCTACTATCCAGAACCCTACCATACCTGTCCTGGCTTCTGACACGGGGCCCCCCACAAGTTATACTTGATGAGTTGGGGCATTTATGGATGACAGAAATCAGTTACAATTAGGGGTTAACCTTAGATACATGGACTTTTTTTGAGTGAAAGGAGTATAAAAAACAGTTCTGTCTAAAGGGAAAAAGAGGCCCATTTTTGATGCGTCTTTTTTTTAAAGAGAGCCATCACTCTGTATGACAACAGCAGCACTACCAGCTGCACCCCGTGGATTGGTGAACAGAACCATCAACGTAAATAATTTGTGAGAGAGTGTGCTGTTTGGCTAAATTACCCCAAAACAGTTTAAGGCATCATTTTTTTGGGTTAAAGGGGGAAGCTTTTTTGGTTTTTTAAAAAATATTTTGGGGGGGAAAAGGAGGGATGGTTTTTTGGGAAAGGGGGAATATTCCATGGAGCGGAAAAGGCCGCTGTTGCCAATTTTCCACAGATCTTTATCTGATTCATGCGGGGGGGCGGTTCCATTTTTTTCCCCATCCATCTGGGGGGATGTTCACCAGTGCTAGGAAAAAAAATTTGGGGGGCTTCTTAGGGGTTTTTTAATGGGCTTGCCTGGGGCATATTAACCCCAATTAGGATATTTCTTTCAGTAACACGATCTCTTTATGCTTGGAATACCCCAAATTCTTTCTGCATTTTTAAAAATTTTTTTGGGGGGTGGGGGCACCCCCAAAATGACCCCCATTGCTTCGTTCTGCAGTTTTTTCCCAAACCCCCCAAGCCCAGTCAACCCCAAAAAAAAAAATAGTGGGGCAGCAAATCAACTAATGATCTAATATAAGCAAGATACATCTTTTTTAAAATTTTAAAATTAGCACCATACCTGGGGGGGAAACCCCCCTTTACAACTCAAAAATGCTCTCAGCCTTTTTTTTTATTGACGACAAAGTCTCGTTACAACAGGCCCCAAATAGTGGGACCTCAAAGCCTAGGTACCTGTATCTGTTTACATATTCAAAAAAAAGACCCATCATGCAACTGGATCTGGCGAACTGTGCCTTTTGTCGGGGAAACGCCTATTGAGTATCTTTGTTTTATCAGAAAAAGATTATAAAGGGGCTTGACACGAGGCTAAATACATGGGTTTAAAGGGTTTTTTGGGGGTTTTGGGGAATCCGGTTTGTGAATCATTATATCATCAGAAAAAATGATCATATAATGATGGGGCTGGTGGGGATAGCATTAAGAAAAAGGGATTAATTAGAATATTGAATAAAAATGGGACTAGACACCTCCCCGGGGGGTTTCCCCAATTCAAAGTCTTTAGTTATACTTCTATCCCCTTTGGGAAAAACACAGAAGACTTTCTGTTGGACAGGTACCCTTTTTAAACCCGGGAAAAAACCCTCCCCCAAAAATCCATTCTGGAAAATTCACTAAGTTAAAAAGTCTGTTGGCAACATAAAAAAAACAGATTTAAGGTCAAAGGGAAAGGGAGTGTATGGGCTGTCAGGGGCAGAGTGAAAAAGGTGGTATGCATTGGTGCACACTACCTGGAGTCTACCTGGAGAAATTTCCCGGGGCCCCCCCCCGGGGGCCCCGGTCCCCCAGGCCTCTTGTTGGCCGGCCGATAACCAGGCTGTTACTGCTGGCCGCACGCAGTCCAACGTACGAACCACAGCCCGGCTGATCGGTACCGACTTGAGGTGCCTGTCCAGTGCCTGCTTGAAGACAGCCAGGGGCTTGTTGGTAATCCCCCTGATGTATGCTGGGAGGCAGTTGAACATCTTGGGCCCCTCACACTTATTGTGTTGTCCCTCAACGTGCTAGTGGCACCCCCTGCTCTTCATTGGGGGAATGTTACATCGCCTGCCGAGTCTTTTGCTTTCGTAGGGAGTGATTTTTGTGTGCAAGTTTGGTACTAAGCCCTCGAGAATTTTCCATGTGTATATAATAATGTATCTCTCCCGCCTGCGTTCTAGAAGTACAGGTTTAGGAACTTCAAGCGTTCCCAGTAGTTGAGGTGGTTTATCGCACTTATGCGTGCCGTGAAGGTTCTCTGCACATTTTCAAGGTCAGCAATTTCACCCTGCCTTGAAAGGTGCAGTTAGTGTCAACAATATTCCAGCCTAGATAGAACAAGCGATCTGTAAAGTGTCAACAAGGGCTTGGCATCCCTGGTTTTGAAGGTTCTCATTATCCATCCTGTCATTTTTCGAGCAGATGCAATTGCTACATTGTTATGGTCCTTGAAGGTGAGATCCTCTGACATGAACACTCCCAGGTCTTTGACATTAGTTTTTCGCTCTATTGTGTGGTTGGAATTAGTTTTGTACTCCGATGAGATTTTAATTTCTTCACGTTTTCCGTATCTGAGTAATTGAAATTTCCATCATTGAACTTCATATGGTTTTCTGCAGCCCATTTAAAGATTTGGTTTATGTCTGCTTGGAGTCTTGCAGTGTCTTCAACGGTGGACACTGTCATACAGATTCGGGTGTCATCTGCAAAGGAAGACACAGCACTGTGGCTTATATCCCTGTCAATGTCTGATATGAGGATGAGGAATAGGATGGGAGCAAGTACTGTGCCTTGTGGAACAGAGCTTTTCACAGTAGCTGCCTCAGACTTTACTCTGTTGACTACTACTTTTGTGTTCTATGTGTTAGGAAATTATAAATCCATGCATGAAACCATGCAACCGGGGGGACAAAAAATGTTTGATTCTGTACAAGAGACGATTAAGAATCATCCTCTCAAATGTTTTACATAAGCAGCTAGTAAGAGATATTGGGCGAAATGAATTTTGTTGATTGGGCTTAGGAATGGGAATGATGAGGCTGTTGGTCCAAGATTTAGGAGCTCCCCAGTTACATAGCTCATGTTGTATAATTCGAGTAAAGGATTGCCTGGTACTCGACACAGCAATCTTAGTATATTGTAGGTAATACCATCCTCACCAGGTGACGTGGAGTTGCCTTTAGTTAGTGCTGCATCAAGTTCAAAGTCAGTGAAAGGAATGTTACAGTCATCTTCCTTGCTGAGCATAAAACAAACAAGTCTCTCCCTAGCATCATATTTGTCATTTAATTTCGCCTGTGTGGTACTGGGAAGATTTTCATAGCTTGATGTAACAGCCCAAGCACTGACTAGCTCATTCTGCCCTATGTAAGGGATGAGGGTGTGCAATCTGACCGGTTCTGTTACCCTTAATTCTATTTATGTCCCTCCATGCTCGGCTAAGTGGGGTGTGAGCATTGAGACCATTGACAAATTTTTCCCCAGTCAGTTTGCCGCAGCTCTGTCATACGCTCTCTTGCAGCAGCAAGGGCAGTTTGAAAGAGCCTCAGCATTCCAGGGGTACGATGTTTTCTATAGGCTAGGCCTATTCTGCGAGCAGTACGTTTCAGTGTTCGAAGTTTAAGATCATTGTAATAAGTATGGTTATTATAGGAGGTATGATTGTTATGGAAGTTGGTTGGGTTAACAGTTCCAGGAGGTTTTTGAGGCGGCTCTAAGTAGTTCTGAATACTGCTCACAAGGTCATTGTTAAAGGTCTCAACAGAGGAACACACATAAGAATTATACCAGTCAGTCACATGTGCAACAAAGTCCTCATGTTGATCAGGGGGAACATTAAAACGTTTCCGTTTGAATATTCCACCAGGAAGGATAGTATTACCTATATCTAGTGAGGTTGCCTTGGGAAATGGTCTGATGATATATCTGATACAATGGTAGACTCACAGCTGGCAGAAGTAATGTTGAAGCCAAGACACAGATCAAGGATGCCTCCATAGATATGTGTGGGTTCAAGGTCACCTACAATTTGCACATTATCATGACTGTTTAACAGTGACAGCAGTTGGTTACCATTACGATTACCAAACTGTGAGCTTCCAATGCTTTTTTGTCTTGCATTATAATCTCCAATTATAAGAGTAGGCTCAGACTGAGCACAAGTTGGGAGCTCCAAGTAATTGAACTTATCAGCAGGAGCATACAAATTAAATATGTTGAGAGCAGAGTTCCCAATATAAATCCTAACACCATGGTATTGCAGTCCCTCTGTTTTCTTATGTATGAGAAGTTGATGGGGAAGTGATTTTTAATATATAGAACACAAGAGTTAGTAGATTTGAGATTATATGCAACAAATGATGGCAATTTAGGGGGCTGGGATTTTTTAGGGACTCTGCACTCTTGTAGACACACAATATCAATGGGTTCGGTGGTTACTTTATGATGAAGGTCAGGAAGTCTTTTTCTAAGTGATGCAATATTCCAGCTAAAAATATTAAGTTTATGCGAGGACTGATCCATTATAGAAGTCCTGGAATCTGCTTAGTTTCTCAGCACAATGAAAAATTGTTCATATAAAGAGCAGACCTCATCAATGTCAGCAGTGTTACCTGGTCCATGAGTTTTCTGAGTGCACGTCCAGTTGTGAGGCCTCGTGGCAGTCTTTGTTTGCACAGAGCACGACGCTGTTCATGTGTGAATGTATGATAGGTGGCACTACCACTCACATTCCCTCCTCCACTACCATTACACACATCACTATAACTGTCATCACCAACACCACTATCAACATTGTGTTCATTACATTTATCAGCAGTGCTATATTCAACATTAATGTCAATGTGGTTAACCTTATCACACTCGGCATCACCACTTACATGACCCTCATCACTATTACTAACATTATGGAAACCACTGCCCTCATCACACTTGGCACCACCGATATGGCACACATCACTATTACTAACATTATGGAGACCACTGCCCTCATCACACTCGGCATCAATACTTATAGTACACTCATAACTATTACTAACATCAGAGACAGCACTGCATGATGCTCACTATAGTTATCAACACAGCTGTTGGGTTCGTCATTGCCGTAAGTAAGGACACCACCATCACCTTGTTCATCAGCCTTACACTCGCTTTCAGAATTTGTGACAATCTTGCTATTGGTATGCTCTACACATCTTTCTTTGTGCTGCTCAAGTTGTTGCTTCAGGAGAAATTGCTGTCTCTCCAGTAGTCCTATGTGGGACTTCAGGTTGTATACCACACGAGCAAGACTAGGAACATCTGGAGACGTGAAGCCCCGGTCAGCTGAGCTCGGTGGCTGACTGTCAGCTGACTCAGCTAGACTGGCATTGACAGCAGACGTGGAGCTCTGTTGATGTGCTTCCCAGGTGAAGTGCTCAACCCCATTGTCTGAGGGCAGGCATGAGCCAGTATTCAGACTCCAGGTATCTGGTAGGCCTGGGGGGTCATAATGGGAGGTGCAGGGTGAGGTGTGGTTGGCTGCGATGGGGCAGCCCTCACACTGCAGTCAGCATGAGCTGCTGTGACTCCTGAAGCCATGTTGATATTATTATTAATTCGTCGTTAACAATGGTATTAAGTGTGGCAAGATTTGTGTGGGAGATGACATAAGTTGTGTTGTCAGCAAAGAGTATTGGTTTCAGGTGTTGTGGATACATTGGGAAGATCATTGATGTATAAGAGGAAGTAGTAAAAACAATATAATACATCAAGACATTGAATACAATTACATATTCCTTTTATTTTTGTAAGATCTGAGGTCTAACATGGTTTTGTCTAACACGGCATTTTCAGGAACGTAACTACCATGTTAAACGACGGTCTACTGTGTGTGTGTGTGTGTATATATATATATATATATATATATATATAAATATATATATATATATATATATATATATATATATATATATATATATATATATATATATATATATATATATATATATATATATATAATAAAAAAAAAAGGGTCCACCTCTGGTGCAAATTGTGGGACCCATAGCCTCGGAGAAGTGAATAAAAGGCTTCAAGGAAGAATATTTGGATTTCTTCCTGAAGCCATTTGAATACAGGGAGCAAAGTCAGGGTATTTTTCCAGAATGGTCTGTAATATACCACTGTGGATAAAATACTTTGAAATATCTTGAACATTTCTGAATGAGTAGTCTCTGAATTCATTAATTTTATCGCACTCCAGTACATAATGACGCAGGTGTGACAATAATCCAACTGGCAAAGTTTACATCTTGTTTGGTCTACATCTGGTGGTGGTGATTTAACATAAAGCATTGACACGTGTGTGTGTGTATGTACATGTGTGTATGTGTATGTGTGTATGTATATACATGTATGCGTGTGTATGTGTATATGTATATGTGTGTGTGTGTGACCCAACAATTAAAATTTGCACCAATAACTCATTACAGTTGTGGCTGGGTGTAGACTAATAGATTGCTCATTGCTTTATAATTTGTTCATGAGTGCAACCATGTACAGACGTAAGTAAATTTACTTACATGATTCATTACCTTGTAACTAGTGAATTAATTACCATGTACCTTGTTCAGCTATCAAAACTTTGGGGCCCAGTCTCTGGACCCTATATATACCTCTGTAATCTGCAAATACCTTTGTAACTTGTCATGATTGTGACCATCTGAGTTCATTACCTTTTGTAACTTGCTCAGCTATCAAACTTTGAGGTCCAGTCCCTGGACCCATTATGTACCTCTGTAATCTTTTGACTACCGCCCAAAGGATGGGTATGGGGTGCATAATAAAGATATCAAACTAAGCCATTTGAATATTCCACTTTCCCTACTGGGTCGTCCCGCAGTTACTAAAAACAACAGACATAGCCCCACTCCACAAAGGCGGCAGTAAAGCAATGTCAAAGAACTACAGACCAATAGCGCTAACGTCCCTATCATAAAAATCTTTGAAAGGGTTCTAAGAAGCAAGATCGCCACTCATCTAGATAACCATCAATTACACAACCCAGGGCAGCATGGGTTTAGAGCAGGTCGCTCCTGTCTGTCCCAACTACTGGACCACTATGACAAGGTCCTGGATGCTCTAGAGGACAAACAGAATGCAGATGTTATATACACAGACTTTGCAAAAGCCTTTGATAAGTGTGGCCATGGTGTGATAGCACACAATATGCGGATAAAGGAATAACAGGAAAAGTTGGTAGATGGATCTATAATTTCCTAACAAGTAGAACACAAAGAGTAGTAGTAAACAGAGTAAAGTCTGAGGCAGCTACTGTGAAAAGCTCTGTTCCACAAGGCACAGTACTCGCTTCCATCCTGTTCCTCATCCTCATATCGGACATATACAGGATATAAGCCACAGTGCCGTGTCTTCCTTTGCAGATGACACCCGAATCTGTATGACAGTGTCCACCGTTGAAGACACTGCAAGACTCCAAGCAGACATAAACCAAATCTTTAAATGGGCTGCAGAAAAAAATATGAAGTTCAATGATGAGAAATTTCAATTGCCAGATATGGAAAACGTGAGGAAATTAAAATCTCATCGGAGTACAAAACAAATTCCAACCACACAATAGAGTGAAAAACTAATGTCAAAAACCTGGGAGTGATCATGTCAGAGGATATCACTTTCACGGACCATAACACCGTAGCAATCGCATCTGCTAGAAAAATGACAGGATGGATAATGAGAACCTTCAAAACCAGGGATGCAAAGCCCATATTGACACTTTACAAATCGCTTGTTCTATCTAGGCTGGAATATTGCTGCACACTAACTGCACCTTTCAAGGCAGGTGAAATTGCTGACCTTGAAAATGTGCAGAGAACCTTCACAGCACGCATAACTGCGATAAACCACCTCATACTGGGAATGCTCTCATCACTGTGGAGCAAGACTACTCAGCAGGAAGAGATTAACATGTATTCATGTGCGCGTGCAAAAACACATGATTTCATACATATGATGCCACGAGTGTATATATATATATATATATATATATATATATATATATATATATATATATATATATATATATATATTTATATATATATATATATATATATATATATATATATATATATATATATATATATATATATATATATATATATATATATATATATCTTCTTCAACACGTCGGCCGTTTCCCACTGAGGCAGGGTGGCCCAAAAGAAAACGAAAGTTTCTCCTTTTACATTTAGATATATATATAGAGAAGGGGTTACTAGCCCTTGCTCCTGGTATTTTAGTCGCCTCTTTACGACACGCATGGCTTACGCCGGAGAAGAATTCATTCCACTTCCCCATGGATATATATATATATATATATATATATATATATATATATATATATATATATATATATATATATATATATATATAAAGACAAAATAATGTAAAATACAATGGGGAGTAAAACAACATAGATAACAACTCAGAGCCACATGTCAAATACTGTCCAACTCCCCGGCAGTGGGCCGCGTGCCCAGAATACTGCAGGCATTTCCTCTCCCTCTGGATCAAACACTGACTTCTGAAACAGGGAAGCTGGTCGCCCTGTGGTCCTTGGTTTCTATGATGAGTTTTCCACCCAGCTCCCTTGAAACTTTAGAGCACACTTCTGCCCCATGCTCCATGGGTCTCCGGACCTATTGGGATGAAGTTATAGCAAGAGGAAGGTCTTCATATTTGCGGGCCTTGCCCCTGTGGCTGGCAGCTCCACCCCTTTCGGCTAAGGAGTGTGGCAGGTAGGTGTCTCGCCAATGGCACAGGTGTAGTCCTAAGCAATCTGCTTACCATCCTTCCAGGGTAGCAGCATGGTGGCTCCATCAGGACGCTTTTGACTTCCATCAGACTCCTGTACTTGGGGTTCCTGTTGAGCTGGGCAACGGCCGTAGCGAGGCTTCTCTTTATGATGTCATTGATCTCCCTCATGTGTCTAGTATACTCCTTCTGATGTGTGACACCAGACCATGAAGTCCGAATTGGTCAGCCGTCGCCCTGCTGCAAATGCAATACCTATGTTCGGTGAGTATGGGGCGGCTGAGCGGCAACACCAACCGAATGGCCTGTGGGTCGAGTCGAGTCCCCAGAGAGGAATTGGGAACAGCAAGAAGGAAATCTCCTGAGTGTGGTGCTCACCGCTAGAGACGAGCTTTGTCCTTTCCTGAAGCGTTGGTGAGCATTGTGTTGGAAATTTTTTCCATGATCGGTTTGTCCCAGGGACTGTTTGTGCTCTTTGGGAGGAGCTGTCTACTGGAGGAGTCTGCCAGATGTCCTACTGCACTGCTGCTTCAATGAACTTGGGGTCTTGAGCTCCCACCACCCCTCTCTCAAACGTTCAGGGACAACCTGACTAACCACTGGAAGCCAAACACGATGACAGAAATGCAGGTAACGCTACCTGCCTTGCTTGCGCACCCCTATACCTCCAAGCACTGGGAGGTTGCCTGCTCCCATTGCTGATCCTCTAGTGACAGATTCAGTGCCTTCTTGAAGGTTGATCCAGGTGTGTCATACTCGTCATGTGTTGGGTTTTCAAAAGAGGGTGCGCACCTCAGGAAGTAAGTGAGTCTTGGCATAGTAAGACACCTTGTGAGGAGATACAGGCATGTAAAATTAAGATCACTTATTCCTCCTCCATTCTTTTCAGGTCATTCACTTTGTCCTTGAGGACAGTGTCGATGGCGTGTGGTGACTCAGCGAAACGCAGGAGGGTACCGTTGATGGAGTGGTAGTAGTGACTTCTGGAGGATTGTTTGCACTGCATTGATTATTATATATATATATATATATATATATATATATATATATATATATATATATATATATATATATATATATATATATATATATATATATGTATACACTACGGCACCGCTTCAAACGTTAAAGGGTGCAGACATGGCCAAGAGTTGAGGTGTCCAGAGCGTACGTCAGAAGAGTGAAGTAACTTTGACAATGCTTGCTGGTGTCGGACGGGGTGGTTTGAGTACATGAGAGAGTGCAGGTCTACTGGGATTTTCACGTACAACAGTCTCTGGAGTTTATAGAGAATGGTGTGGAAAAGCATAAAACATCCAGTGAGCATAAACGCCTTGATAATGAGAGGTCAGAGGATTTATGGTTAAATTGGTTGAAGTTGGCAGGAACGTCACAACATGCAACTTCTGAACACAAAACATAATGATGATAATAATAATAATAATAATAATAATAATAATAATAATAATAATAATAATAATAATAATAACTAGCTGCTTCAGGACAGTCTTTTACACGCCACTTCCAATAGATTGACACTCCCAATCCCTCCTATTTAAAACTTCTAGTGCCCTTTATATTAATTCAGCCGGGTCAGTGGTACTTCAGCAGGCGTCGACATCCGTTCTGCAAAGCATGCTGGTTCCTTGCCTCTACAGAGGTTGTGTAGACAACTATCTCCTACTTTGGAAACATTTACCAGTGGGAAATTAGAGCGACTTTTGCAGGCAAAATTGGATGGAAAACTAACGTTGCATTGTTACGTTAAACGTATGGCTATAACGACTCTTCTGTATGTATGCACAGGTAATAAAATAAATAAATGGGTGGAAGATGTTTAAAGAGAAGCAGAGGATAAGAGCAGATGCATATTCACAGACTACAGAGACTTGCAACCAAACGGCAACACAACAACAACCTCCCCCAGACACAGAAATCATAAACAAATATGCACGCACGCATGCACGTTCACCTGCACACACGCGATTATGTGCACGGCAACATTACGTCCACTCCTCACACACATGCACACATTTCCCATACACATACACAGGAGCAGTCTCGACCCTCCGCTCCCGCCCTGCTCCGCCCCCGCTCCGCCCCGCTCCGCCCCGCCCACTTTTAAGAATGCTATTACGAACACAGGTGTAGACCATTTGGCATGCACACCTTGCTGTAACACGATAACCACTCTAGGAACGAGCAAAAAGGCAGCAGAGAGTAAATGATTGTATTTCCTTCTAAAACAAGCTGGTATTTACAATATATGTATAGCCTATGTGCAGTATTGACAGCCGTACAATGGGCACTAAGAACAAGACACGCTGATAACCGTACCAACTAGCTGTGAAGGTAAATCTACCAAGGTTGTTGTAGTCGAGTGTACCACATCGCTTCACAATCCTTGGTGGGGCTTCCTTAGCTTGGCTGATTGAACCAAGGTACTGGTATAACGATGGTACCCTGCTCGTTAAACCATGAGTACCTGGTCCGCAGGTCGAGAAGCATGGCTATATGGGTGTGTGACATACGTTGAATAAATTGTAACATACTCTTAGCATGCCAAATTTATTCTAGAGATGACATCAGAAGTTATTGATTATAGGAGGGTAAGTGAAGGTGGAAGAGTGAATGACGGATGGAATGATGTGTTAAATAAAGATGGTGGAAGAGAGAAACGTTTGCACATGGGAGTTGTTACAATGAGGCTAAAGAGGGTAGAAAGAAGATCGAAAGTCTGTTACAACAAATTTTCTTGAGAATAAGAAACAGCTTTAGAGGAAGTGGTAAGAAGCAGAAATGGAAGTGCCAACAGATGGAAAATAAGAGAAAAGACAAATATGTAAATGTAGTAGCAGACATATTGAAGAGACTGTGAAGGAAGGAGCTTGAAGTAGGTGCCTACAATACTCTGTGTATGACTTAACCTGCCAACATATAAGTATGACTAAATAATGTTATTCAATGTTGCAGCCCAAAGAAGTGATGGTAGTGATCATCTTGTTTTCTTGTTACCATGCCATAGTGGAAACAGTAAAAATATTATACTATTTTACATATTAGCTTATAATGATTTTATAATAATAATAATAATAATACACACACACACACATACTAATAATAATAATAATAATAATAATACTAATAATAATAATAATAATAATAATAATAATAATAATAATAATACATAATAAGAGAAGAAGAAGAAGAATGAAAAGAAGAATTATTTTTGCTACTACTACTACTCCCAATACTACGCCACTACTACTACAACTACTACTACTATTATTGCTGCTGCTACTACTATCACTACTGCTGCTACTGCTAATACTACACATTTACATAGCTAGAACAAGTTAAACTAGACTTGGACAAGTTAAACTTATAGGACAACTTTAATAATAATATTATTAATAATAATAATAAAATAATTCCCATAACTTTGGGAATTATTACCAGACAATTATTAATGATATTACTAGGACAATTTAACCAGACTAGCAAATAATTTAAAATTAAAAAAACTAGTGTTTTTTTAGCTAGATTATTTTAAGAACGCAATTTTGTGTCAAAAATCTAGTAGGCCTCTTTAAATTCATTCATTTATTACAATTAGCGAAATTTAATAAGTGTATTTTTGCAAAGTGTTGATTCGTGAAATTTCCATAATGAAACTGAATATGTACTTTACATATTGGCATGAGGATCGAGATGAGACATTAAGCTCTTATCATAATTTCTATTTTATTAACTTTAATTAATTAATGCAGTAATCCCAGAGTCTGGTATCATAACCCTAACTCCATATGTGTGAAAGTTTACCAACACTTTTATTTCATCAAACATGGTCAGCCATGCTTCAGTTTCCCCCAATAATCATAATAACGAAGCTTGATTAAGGTTATCTTTAATTACTTAAACTATTAATTAAAGCCTGCACATTGTTCGCAAAGAAGAAAGTGTCAGCCTCTGTCTCTTGTGCACAATATTTATTACAGACCAGCTTGTTATGACCTGTTGGAAACACCAAGTCCAACTTATAACCTCATTGAATGTAAGGATTTTTTTATTAAAATTTTCTCGTCATCAATGTTTGTATAGAAAAATAAAAAAGTATATGCATATACGCAAGAGTGCAAAACATTTTACTGGCTTTAATTACTCAAACGAAGAGAGGGTGGTACTTCGAGGGTGGCCATATCACCTATCAGCCTAATTAACCTTAAGGCAAAGTACTTAGCCAAATTAATTCACTAGCCTAGTATCTACAATTACTTTCTGTAGCCACCATGTACAGGTAATTTCTTGAAATTAAGTAAAAGCAGGTGCACTTAACACTTACATTACTTGCTTTTTAGTATTCATGAATTCATATATCATTAAATTATTTTTGCCATAAGGTGAATTATAGAATCGAATCTTCGAGCATCAGTTGCAAACATTATAATTCTCTTATGGGCATATAAAGATGAGATCGGTGGCATGTTGGTGAAGTGAAGATTACAGCGCACCTTAACACCCACACCAGAGCTCAGGAGAAGTTCTAAAGTACATACAAAGACCTGACATAGTGTTATTGTTCGAGTAGTTAGAGGCTATGACAGCAATCCAGACTCGATCCCTACTGATACAAAGAAGTCAGTCATGCACCACATCTATGCACAGTATATAAGGATTACAAAAACAAGGACGATGATGCTTCAACAACTGTTCACCCTTCCCACCTTTTTATGTAATTTACTTATTTACAGTAACATATTTGTTAAATTTCATTAAGCTCAAAGTAAGCTAAATATTTAGGGTATCCTCCCAAGGAAACCTATAAGCGATTGATATATTTTTTTATTCTTCGGATCAAATATTCGACATGGTTTACCGTAATTAGGGCAAGATTTATGCAACTACTGGCATGTCCTGATCTCATATGACCAGTGTTGTAGAACCCATTCCGGTATTCCTGGAAAGAATTAGATATGTTGTGTGCAACAACTGGGTATCTTTTTTTTTATGTAGACGTTTCGCCAACCAGTGGCTTTACTAAATACAATCCAAAGACAAAAGCAGAAACTGAGTGACTAAACATTAGGTAATCAGTCCTCAGTCTAGCAGCAAGTATTCAGTACCTTAGTCTTGATGAAACTGAAGAAAAGAAGAAAGAAGTGGATTAATATACTGGAGTCAGGATGAGGTCTGTTAACCCCGGTTAACTCCGGTTAACGGCCATAATTGTTCCAGAATGCTGTTCAAGTGCCATTACCGAACGAATTTATTAACTTAAGGGTAATGTCAATTAGAGTAGTCTTTGGACCCCAAACATACACTTACAAAAACACTTAAAAATATACACTTACATATTTGTTGTTTGGACATGGCCGTTAACCGGGGGTCCACTAGTCCATCTGATATTTCTTTTCTGATGCTGACACCAGAAAGCTACAGGATGATCTGTTGAAGCCGGAGATCACCAGAAAGCTACAGGGATGATCTGGATAAGTCGGATCAGCAGATGCCTTCAGTGTGACAAAGCGTCAGGTTCTAAGCCTAAGAAAAGAAAATAACATGGAAATTATGAGCTCAATAATGCAAATGTTAGTCAACCAAAACCGAAAAATTAGAAGTATTGATAAACAGAAATTTAGAGCTAAGCCAACAGAACATAAGTGTTTCCATTACGCTACTAGACTTTTCGTTTTATATCAAGAACTATAAATAATAGAAGTTAGAAGTCCTCAGGTTATAACATTATATATCTTTGGTGTAAGGCCTCATTTAGATTAAGCTGCTGTGTTCTGGTACATAGAATGGACAGAAATGCGTTGACATTATACAAAGAAGGAAAACAAACTCGATCCTAGGTTTCAGAAATCTTTCCTACAAAGATAGGCTGAAGGCACTGAAATTGCACTCTCTGAAAGCTATTCATTTCGAGGATATGACTGAAGTGTACACTTGGAAAACAACAGGAATAAATAAAGGGTATATAAATAAAGTAGAAAAATATCTAGCCAAGACTGAACTCGAAGCAATGGATACAATTCTAGGCACATTTAGATTTATAAATGATATAAAAACATACCAGTTTGGCAATAGAGTTGTAGACGAGGGGTATATGAGTGAGTGTGGTTGAATGTAAATTGAACTTGCTTAGCATGAGCCAATAGGCCTACTGCAGCCTCGCTTCTTTTAATCTTTTGTTTTTTTATCCCAAGTTTTTAGGAAATTAAAATAACAAAGCCTTCATAATCTGCAAAGCAACGAGTGACATATAACAAAAGACAACGTGGAAGGTTCAAAAAGTTTTCTGACAATAAAGTAGCCTTATAATATGTTTCAAACTGCTAAAACAATTAGCAATATTTGGAAGTTCAACTGTGATATCCAAGTCCGTATTTTCAACCTTAGCTTCGCATTAATTAACCAACACGTAAAGGCGTGTCATGTCTGATCGCAAAACAGAACCTGCTTTTTTGCCTTCAAATTTTGATAACCAAGTACTGAGTATTAGTTAAGTCATTGCAGACCACATTGATATATGATTTTTATATCAATGCACCAGGCAGAAACAAGCGGGCATATACAGAGAAAGATCGCAGTCAGCAGGACTCGATACTGCTTCGGGACGGACAACATTCCCAGGCAGAGCTCTTATCCACTCGGCCACAATGCCACATAAGCTGGGCAGCCTGGCTTCTGGGTGTATTAATATAAAAATCGCTTTGGAGGTCAGAACATACAGGGAGGAGATTGAAATAGCTTATCCATGCTTGAGGCTCACTGTCGTGCCCGGACTGGGAAAGAAACAGGCGTGTGAACCAGGCCGCCCAGCTTATGTGGCATTTGTGGCCGATGGATAAGAGCGCTGCCTGGGAATGTTGTCCGTCCCAGTAGCAGTATCGAGTCCTGCTGACTGCGATCTCTCTCTCTCTCTCTCTCTCTCTCTCTCTCTCTCTCTCTCTCTCTCTCTCTTTTCTCTCTCTCACTCTCTCTTGTCATGAGGTTCGTAGGTCTGAGTCTCCGTCGGCCAGAGATCAGTGTTTGTGAATATTTCGCCTGCTCTTGGTGAATTCCTAGCATATATATATATATATATATATATATATATATATATATATATATATATATATATATATATATATATAGGGAGAGAGAGGTAATATTAATAAGTCTGGTAATAATAATAATGAGCAATTCAACATTGAAGTGAATACTAAGAGAATGTGTGAGTAAGACCACAAGCGTAATATACAATTCACTTATCTGAGAATAGTAGACCGTATCTACAAAAAAAATGAGTCAGTCTTTTCAATGACTGTGTAAGGTCAGAATGCTGTGAAAATCCCTACAAATGAAAACCTAAATGATGAGTTAGACACATGAACAAATAACTACGTACCTTTATTTGGTAAACGCCATCCAGTGGCTTCATCACACAGTACATGGACACAATCTGAAGACTAGAATTATATACAGGAAGACTGTAGAAGACAAAGTAATCATTCCCTGAGAGCCTAGAGTATACGTGATGAGCACCGTAGTCATCTACTGTTTTCTGTATATATTTAGTCTTCAGATGATGTTCATGTATTGTATTGATAAAGCCACGGGATGTAGCGAAACGTCTACAAAATAAAGATAGTTGTTTCTCATGTGTATAATTCATGAAGGTCTTATCTTCTCTAATATTACTATGAGTTTTAAAAGCAGTGTTACTTTTGTATGCATATATTGAAAGCCCAGATATTGGTTAAGCTCATTAACCTTGCTTAATATTCGAACTAGCAATTTTTGTTTATACTGTCCTTGAAGAGCAGACATTTAAACAGTGTAGAAAGGCTTGCTTAAACGAAAAGCTAAAAGAGGTCAAGGTGAGAAAAGGAATTGTCTATGCAAAATGACTCTATTCATGTTGAAATCCATCAAAACGATAAAAAATTAAATTTAGATGTAGCCTACAGGCTGGTAAAATAAAGGCAGGAGTATTACCAAGATAAACCTGAAAGAACTGCATGTATTTATTACTGCATGACTAACCCCACTTCTACTACTATTTATGACTACTAATTCCACTTCTTACAACTATTAAAAACTACTATTACTATTGCTCCCTTCACCCTTCACTCTCCTTTCTCTTGTGCTACTAAACTTACTATCCCTACTTTGTTCTACACCACTATTACTGCTACTACCGTTTCCACTACCAGCCTTACCATTACCACTACTTCTTTTCTTCCTCTCTTGGTCCCGTTCCAGTCCCCTCGCCTATACTGGGTTCCTCACTTTGTACTCTGTTATTGCTCAGAATACAATAAAATGTGGCATTTGCACAGCCCAAACCTATCTAGATACACGTAGTTGATTCCTCTAATGAATCAGCCAAACAGCTGATGTTGTCACAATTGTATTGAGTTTTTATAAAGAATGAAAAGTCACAATACAGTGACTGAACAACATACCACACAAATGCCGCAACTGGCGGCCGAAACTTATGACTAGTTTCAGTCTGACTTGTAACATTAACTAGTCAGGCACACTAGTCAGGCAGACTAGTTAATAGTACAAGTCGGACCAAAAGGTCGTCATACGTGCGAGTTATTTGTGTATTGTTTTATTTTAATGAAGGAGTAGCGCTAAACCAGTAGGAACCTGTGCCCGTGAAATATGATGCATTCAGATTCATATCAAGGCAGCTGTGGATAAGACTGGCAAAAACTTGCAATTCAAACCACACAATTTAAAGTTTTAACTGATCAGAAAAGGCATTCTCCAGTAATTATTCTGAATCCGTCGATTCCAAGTTTTTCTTTTTCTTAACAATTTCAGTAAAATTCCACATTTCCATCTACTCGAACTACTTTTATTGGGAAATTGTTACATTCTGCAAAGTTAGTTGAATATTATTGAATACCATTATTTGTTCAGCAAAAATAGCAAATTTGGATTTATGGCAGTCAATAAGTGAGTGAACCTTGCATTCAATAAGAGCGTGAACCTTGCGTGCAGTAAGAGCGTGAACCTTGCGTGCAGTAAGAGCGTGAACCTTGCGCAGTAAGAGCGTGAACCTGCGTGCAGTAAGTGTGCGTGAACCTTGCGTGCAGTAAGAGCGTGAACCTTGCGCAGTAAGAGCGTGAACCTTGCGTGCAGTAAGAGCGTGAACCTTGCAGTAAGAGCGTGAACCTTGCAGGCAATAAGTGCGTGAACCTTGCGTGCAGTAAGAGCGTGAACCTGCGTGCAGTAAGAGCGTGAACCTTGCAGGCAAAGTGCGTGAACCTTGCGTGCAGTAAGAACTTGAACCTTGCAGTCAATAAGATCGTGAACCTTGCGTGCAGTAAGAACTTGAACCTTGCATTCAATAAGAGCGTGAACCTGCATGCAGTAAGAACTTGAACCTTGCATTCAATAAGAGCGTGAACCTTGCGTGCAGTAAGAACTTGAACCTTGCAGTCAATAAGATCGTGAACCTCAGTGCAGTAAGAACTTGAACCTTGCAGTCAATAAGATCGTGAACCTTGCGTGCAGTAAAGAACTTTGAACCTTGCAGTCAATAAGATCGTGAACCTGCGTGCAGTAAGAACTTGAACCTTTCAGTCAATAAGTGAACTTTGCGTGCAGTAAGAACTTGAACCTTGCAGTCAATAAGTGCGTGAACCTTGCATGCAGTAAGAACTTGAACCTTGCAGTCAATAAGAGCGTGAACCTTGCGTAGTAAAGAACTTGAACCTTGCAGTCAATAAGAGCGTTAACCTTGCGTGCAGTAAAGAACTTGAACCTTGCAGTCAATAAGATCGTGAACCTTGCGTGCAGTAAGAACTTGAACCTTGCATTCTAATAAGAGCGTGAACCTTGCATGCAGTAAGAACTTGAACCTTGCATTCAATAAGAGCGTGAACCTTGCGCAGTAAGAACTTGAACCTTGCAGTCAATAAGATCGAACCTGCGTGCAGTAAGAACTTGAACCTTGCAGTCAATAAGATCAGAACCTTGCGTGCAGAACTTTGAACCTTGCAGTCAATAAGATCGTGAACCTTGCGTGCAGTAAGAACTTGAAACCTTTCAGTCAATAAGTGCGTGAACCTTGCGTGCAGTAAGAACTTGAACCTTGCAGTCAATAAGTGCGTGAACCTGCATGCAGTAAGAACTTGAACCTTGCACAAGAGCGTGAACCTTGCGTGCAGTAAGAACTTGAACCTGCAGTCAATAAGAGCGTTAACCTGCGTGCAGTAAGAACTTGAACCTTGCAGTCAATAAGATCGTGAACCTTATGCAGTAAGAACTTGAACCTGCAGTCAATAAGTGCGTGAACCTTGCGTGCAGTAAGGAACTTGAACCTTGCAGTCAATAAGAGCGTGAACCTTGCGCAGTAAGAACTTGTCCTTTGCAGTCAATAAGTGCGTGAACCTTGCATGCAGTAAGAACTTGAACCTGCAGTCAATAAGAGCGTGAACCTTGCGTGGTAAGAACTTGAACCTGCAGTCAATAATAAGAGCGCTAACCTTGCGTGCAAGAACTTGAACCTTGCAGTCAATAAGATCGTGAACCTTTGGTGCAGTAAGAACTTGAACCTTGCATTCAATAAGAGGTGAACCTTGCATGCAGTAAGAATCAACCTTGCATTCAATAAGAGCGTGAACCTTATGCAGTAAGAACTTGAACCTTGCAGTCAATAAGATCGTGAACCTTGCGTGCAGTAAGAACTTGAACCTTGCAGTCAATAAGATCGTGAACCTTGGTGCAGTAAGAACTTGAACCTTGCAGTCAATAAGATCGTGAAACCTTGCGTGCAGTAAGAACTTGAACCTTTCAGTCAATAAGTGCGTGAACCTTGCAGTAAGAACTTGAACCTTGCAGTCAATAAGTGCGTGAACTTGCATGCAGTAAGAACTTGAACCTTGCAGTCACAGAGCGTGAACCTTGCGTGCAGTAAGAACTTGAACCTTGCAGTCAATAAGAGCGTTAACCTTGCGTGCAGTAAGAACTTGAACCTTGCAGTCAA
Source organism: Cherax destructor (assembly GCA_009830355.1). NCBI lineage: Eukaryota > Metazoa > Arthropoda > Malacostraca > Decapoda > Parastacidae > Cherax > Cherax destructor. The sequence goes on from WNWK01014865.1 coordinate 21,233, forward strand.
TAAGATCGTGAACCTTGCGTGCAGTAAGAACTTTGAAACTCTTGCAGACAAGGGTGAACCTTGCGTGCAGTAAGAACTTGAACCTTGCAGTCAATAAGAGCGTGAACCTTGCGTGCAGTAAGAACTTGAACTCTTGCAGCCACAAGGGTGTGAACCTTGCATGCAGTAAGAACTTGAACCTTGTAGTCAATAAGAGCGTGAACCTTGCGTGCAGTAAGAACTTGAACCTTGCAGTCAATAAGAGCGTTAACCTTGCGCAGTAAGAACTTGAACCTTGGCAGGTCAATAAGATCGTGAACCTTATGTGCAGTAAGAACTTCGAACCTTGCAGTCAATAAGTGCGAACCTTGCGTGCAGTAAGAACTTGAACCTTTTGCAGTCAATAAGAGCGTGAACCTTGCGTGCAGTAAGAACTTGAACCTTTGCAGTCAATAAGTGTGAACTTTGGGTAGTAAGAGAGTGAACCTGTAGTCAATAAGTGTGTGAACCTTTGCGTGCAGTAAGAACTTGAACCTTGCAGTCAATAAGAGCATGAACCTTGGTGCAGATGCATGCAGGTCACCCCATCAACGGTGAATATTTGAAGTGGATCACATGAGTCATCTATGCCATTAAAGACTAATTCTTCCTTGTGTACCAATGAACGCGAACTAAACTTACATTTTTGCTATATTTTTTATTATTTTTTCTTTTCTTTTACTTATAATAATTTGATGTTTAAAATATGTTTACATATGGCTCTGTAGTTGATTGTCTAAATCAAAAGTGATTTTAATTAATATTTGTTCGTATTAATAAATTATTTTGTATATATATATATATATATATATATATATATATATATATATATATATATATATATATATATATATATATATATATATATTTTTTTCTCAACAAGTCGGCCGTCTCCACCGGGAGGCAGGGTGACCTAAAAAGAAAGAAAATCCCAAAAAGAAAATACTTTCATCATCATTCAACACTTTCACCAAAACTCATACATAATCACTGTCTTTGCAGAGGATAATAAACAGCTGAGAATAGTCCCTCCCACTTCCAGACCCCCCCTTTAAAGTGCAGGCCCTTGTACTTCCCATTTGTGACTCAAGTCCAACTAAATCAATTAACTGGTTTCCTGAATTTCCCCTTTAAAAATGTTACCCTTTTCTCACACTTCAACAGTCGTCAGGGCCCAAAACCATTCGTCTCCATTCACTCCTATCTAACACGCTCACACATGCTTGCTGGAAGTCCAAGCCCTCGCCCACAAAACCTCCTTTACCCTTCCCCCCAACCTTTAAGACGACCCCACCCCGTTCCTTCCCCACAGATTTTATACGCTCCAAGAAATTTTTTGATCCATTCTAAATGACCAAACCACCTAACAACCCCTTCAGCCCTCTGACAAATACTTTTTGTAACTCCACACCTCCTAATTTCCCACATTCCCAATTTTCTGCATAATATTAACCAAATGCCTTAGACAGGACATTCCACTGCCTCCAGCCTCCCTCGCTGCAGCATTTGCAACCCTGCTTCACACCCATATAAGAGTGTTTGTCACTATACTTTCGTACTTCCCTTCTTTTTCCTCCATGGATAACGTTTTTTTTCTCCACAGATACCTCAAGCACCACTCACCTTTTTTTTCCCTTTATCAATTCTATGGTTAACCCTATCCTTCAAACCCATCCGCTGACACGTCAACTCCCAAATATCTGAAAACATTTACTTCTTCCATAATCCCTCTTCCAATGTGATATCCAATTTTTTTATTTAAATCGTTTTATACCCTCACTTTTTCTCTTTTCTATGTTCACTTTAAATTTTTCCTTTACACACCCTCCCAAACTCGTCCACTACCTGGGGAACCTTTTTGAATCTCCCATAAGCACATTTTCATCAGCAAAAAGTAACTGTAACTCCCCCTTTGATTTAATTCCCATAATTTAATCCCACCCTCTCCCCAACACCCCCGCATTTACTTCTTTTTACAACCCCATCTATAAATATATTAAACAACCATGGTGACATTACACATCCCTGTCTAAGACCTACTTTACTGGGAAGTAATCTCTCCTCCACAACCCTAATCCTGAGCTCTCACTATCCTCATAAAAACTCTTTACAGCCTTTCAGTAACTTACTACCTATTTCCATACACTTGCAACATTTGCCACATTGCTCCTTATCCACTCTATCATATGCCTTTTCTAAATCCATAAATGCAATAAAAACTTTCTACCTTTTATCTAAATACTGTTCACATATGCTTCACTGTAAACACTTGATCTACACATCCCTACCCACTCTAAAGCCTCCTTGCTCATCTGCAATCCTACTCTCTGTCTTACCTCTAATTCTTTCAATAATAACCCTGCCATACACTTTACCTGGTATACTCAGTAAACTTATTCCCCTATAATTTACACTCTTTTATCCCCCTTCCTTTATATAAAGGAACTATATGCCTTCTGCCAATCCCTAGGTACCTTCCCCTCTTTCATACATTTATTAAACAAAAATACCAACCATTCCAACATATATCCCCCTGCTTTTAACATTTCTGTCAGATTCCCCAATTCCAGCTGCTTTACTCCCTTTCATTCTTACGTAATGCCTCACGCACCTCCCCCCACACTCACATCCTGCCTCTTCTTCACTCCTAAACGATGTTGTACCTCCCCGCCAGTACATAAATTACGCCTCCTTTTTCCATCGGCATTTAAAAATTCCTTAAAATATTCCACCATCTACCCAATACCCCGCCCCATCTACTAACTCCCCCACTTTGTTTTAACTGACAACCATTTTTCCCTAGGCTTTCTTACCTTGTTTATCTCACTCCAATTTTTTTTTTTTCAGTAAATTTCTTGACAGAGCCTCCCATTCTTTCATCGCTCTTCTTGCACCCCTCCCCTTTACCTTTCTTTTTACCTATACTCTGCTCTTTTTTATTAACACTCTGTTTTGTAAAACCTCTCATAAGCTAACTTTTCTCTTTTTTCCCCCTTTTCTTCTTCATTCCACCACTCACCTCCCTTTTCCCCCTGCACCCACCCCCCCCTATAGCCCAAAAAACTGCCCCCCATTCTAAAACTGCATTTTTAAACTATCCCAACTCTCTTCAACCCCCCCCCTACTCCTACTTTGCACTAGCCCACCTTTCTACAATAGCTGCTTATATCTCACCCTAACTTCCTCCTCCCTTAGTTTATACACTTTTACCTCTCTACTTGCTGCTATTTTCTTTTGTCCCATCTACCTTTAATTTCTTAACTGCAGTTGTCAAATAATGATCTGATATATCCGTTGCCCTCTATAAACATGTACATCCTGAAGCCCATCAACCTTTATCCACCAATTACAATCCAACAAACTACTTTCCTTACGTGCTATATCATACCTTATTTATTTATCCTTTCATAAAATATGTATTACTTATTACCAAACCTCTTTCTACACATAGCCTAATTAAGGGCTCCCATTTACATTTACCCCCACCCTAAATTTACCTACTACTCCATCCACAACATTTTTACCCACTTTTAGCATTTAGATCCCCAACCACACCTACTTCTCACTTGAGTTGAACCCCCACACTCACTCAACATTTCCCAAAATCTCTCTCTCCTCTTACACTTCTCTTCCAGGTGCATAAACACTTACTATAACCCACTTTTCACATCCAACCTTTATTTTACTCTACATAATCCTTGAATTTATACATTTATATTCCTCTTACCCATAACTGATTATTCAACATTATACCCTTCTTAGCTCTAACTCTATTTGAAACCCCTGACCTAATCCCATTTATTTCCTCCCCACTGAAACTCTCCTACCCTTCAACTTTCTGTCTCACTTAAAGCCAGGACATCTAGCTTATATATTTACCATCAGCTTCAACATCAATTATTATAGTAAAGAAGAAGCGCAACTTTCTTGTACTAATTGTTTAAATAGACCCTGTAGGTTTAACGCTTCTTTTTTATTATAATAATAATTTTACTAACATGTTAACACTTGGCGTTCTCATGCTGACAGGATTTCTTGTAGGTTTTGTAGAATCATTTGCCAGTTTTGTTGAGTGTAGGAAAAGTTATTGTGAACAATTCTCTAAGAATATCCAAATTGATTTATTCTGTTTCAACTCACAATGATGTTGACACATATAACTAAGGAAAGAAACTACCACCAACCTAACTCATAAGAAGAAGGAAGAAGAAGAAGAATTTAGAAATCAGGCCATGTAGCATAGTGGAGCCACCTGTTGCTGGACCATGTAGCATAGTGGAGCACTCTGTTAGTTGACCCATGTAGCATACAGTGGAGCACTCTGTTAGTTGACCCATGTAGCATAGTGGAGCACCTGTTAGTTGACCCATGTAGCATAGTGGGAGCACCTCTGTTAGTTGACCCATGTAGCATAGTGGAGCACTCTGTTGCTGACCATAGTAATGCTGCTGACCCATGTAGCATAGTGGAGCACTCTGTTAGTTGACCCATGTAGCATAGTGGAGCACTCTGTTAGTTGACCCATGTAGCATAGTGGAGCACTCATTAGTTGACCCATGTAGCATGGTGTGGATGCATCCATGGTTGACCCATGGAAAGAGGTGAGCATTTATACACGTAGAGATAAAGAAGGGGCACTCAATAGTTGAACTATGGTATGTGAGCACTGTTAATGACTATGGAGATAGTGGAGCACTCTGTTAGTTGACCCATGTAGCATAGTGGAGCACTCTGTTAGTTGACTCATGTAGCATAGTGGAGCACTCTGTTAGTTGACCCATGTAGCATAGGGTGGAGCACTCTGTTAGTTGACCCATGGGTAGTGGAGCACTCTGTTAGTTGACCCATGTAGCATAGTGGGAGCACTCTGGTTAGTTGACCCATGTAGCATAGTGGAGCACTCTGTTAGCTGACCCATGTAGCATAGTGGAGCACTCTCTGTTAGTTGACCCATGTAGCATAGTGGAGCACCTGTTAGTTGACCCATGTATAGTGGAGCACTCTGTTAGTTGACCCATGAAGCATAGTGGAGCACTTTGTTAGTTGACCCATGTAGCATAGTGGAGCACTCTGTTAGTTGACCCATGTAGCATAGTGGAGCACTTTTGTTATAGCATAGTATAATTTGTTAGTTGACCCATGAAGCATAGTGGAGCACTTTTTTTAGCTGACCCCATGTAGCATAGTGGGAGCACTCGTTAGTTGACCCATGAAGCATAGTGAAGCACTCTGTTAGTTGACCCATGTAGCATAGTGGAGCACTGTTAGCTGACCCATGTAGTATAGTGGAGCACTCTGTTAGTTGACCCATGCATAGTGAGTACCTCTGTGAGTTGACCCATGAAGCAGTGGAGCACTCTGTTAGTTGACCCATGTAGCATAGTGAGCACTCTGTTAGCTGACCCATGTAGCATAGTGGAGCACTCTACAGTTGACCCATGTAGCATAGTGGAGCACTCTGTTAGTTGACCCATGTATAGAGGGAGCACTCTGTTAGTTGACCCATGAAGCATAGTGGAGCACTCTGTTAGCTGACCCATGGCATAGTGGAGCACCCTGTTAGTTGACCCATGTAGCATAGTGAGCACTCTGTTAGTTGACCCATGAAGCATAGTGGAGCACTCTGTTAGTTGACCCATGAAGCATAGTGGAGCACTGTTAGTTGACCCATGTAGCATAGTGGGAGCACTCTGTTAGTTGACCCATGTAGCATAGTGGAGCACCCCTGTTAGTTGACCCATGTAGCATAGTGGAGCACTCGTTAGTTGACCCATGTAGCATAGTGGAGCACTCTAAGAAGGCTGACCCATGTAGCATAGTGGAGCACTCTGTTAGTTGACCCATGAAGTATAGTGGAGCACTGTTAGTTGACCCATGTAGCATAGGCTGCCCCTGTTAGTTGACCCATGTAGTATAGTGGAGCACTCTGTTAGACTCCATGTAGCATAGTGGAGCACTCTGTTAGTTGACCCACAGCATAGTGGAGCACTTCTGTTAGTTGACCCATGTAGCATAGTGGAGCACTCTGTTAGTTGACCCATGTAGCATAGTGGAGCACTCTGTTATTGACGATGATGCACCTCCTCAAAGTCCTCTACCATTTTCTTTCACTATCTCATTCGTCTGTTTGATTATTTACTTTGTTTACTATTTTAGATGTAATTTATTAATTCATCGTGTTATTTTGTATAATCCTACAATGTAAATAAAGCTTTTCGTGCCGGTCACAAAAGTACTTTTTTTTTTAACATGATGTTAAGTAAGGACTGTGCCAACAATACTTTAAGGACAAGTTACAACAGCTTTTCATCAGCTATAAAAAACATCACAGCTTGACGATTTGTATACGGCTTCATACATTTATAGAGTCTGAGTGCTGGGGAAAAGAAAAAGATGCTAAAGTAGAAATAGTGGAGACAAATGTTGAGAAGAACTTTGAGGAAAAAATATTACTTTTCTGACGAGTGCAACAAGAATTCCTTCATAAATCCTGTAAGCCTGAGGGACACACAAGCAGCTGCCTCATATTTGGGTTTTATTAAAGACGATCATCATTGCATCTGCATACTCAAAATTATTTGGTAATAAATAAAATCAACAGTAATTAGAACAAATATTAATTAAAAGCACTTTACACCGCGTTGTTCTTAATACTTGAGAATATTTGTTTAATCAGTGACTAGCTGATATTACTAAGAGTCAATTCCTTAAACTTACCTCCAAAATTGTTAATAGATAATGAACTAGTTCTTTACGTCTGTAAAATCAAAAGTTTTTCTAAGTACAATTGGTTATGATTATGATTTTCCTGAACATTCAGTCTTATTATATTATATACGAATCTAAAATATGGTTGATGGAAAAATGGGGACTTGTTAAACGTATTTTAGCTAGCCCAACACTTATGATTTTGACTTAAGCTGATAATCCGTTATGTAAAGTGGCGTTCTAGCTATTTCGGGAAAAATGAGAGGCTTATAACCTCTTGTGAGGGATACGCACTAGAAAAGCAGAAATATTAATTTAAAATTGAAGAAATATATATATGTCGTACCGAATAGGTAAAAATGGTCAATTAGGGCAAGAACTCATTTGTACCAAGTTCTTTCTAAAATTTTCTTGGCATTGCTGAAAATATATTTTTTAATTTATGTTAATGTAAAAATAATAATTTTGTACTAAAAAGAACCTTAGAAAGCTGTAATTAGTCTTGAACAGCGGTACTGACATATTTAATCAACAAATATATTTTTGTAGTAGTGGTTTACAATAATGTCTAGAGATTTTTTTTGCAAATATTGTATTCAAATTTCTCGTCATTTTATATAGATATATATATATATATATATATATATATATATATATATATATATATATATATTATTTATTGCAAATAATATTCTTCCTTAGCCTTTTCATCCACTTCTCCGAGGCTATGGGACCCACAAGTTACACCAGAGGTGGACCCCCCATCCTATATAGTATATATATATATATATATATATATATATATATATATATATATATATATATATACTGAGTGGATAAGAGAGCTGCTCTGGAACCTTGGACTGTCTCAGTAGCAGTATCGAGTCCTGCTGACTGCGATCTTTCGATATAAATTCGCTTGTTTCATATATATGTATATATATATATATATATATATATATATATATATATATATGAAGATCAAATATGCAAGCACAACCACTATGAGGAAATAGAAGGAACTATAGTTCCTTTATAATGGAGTAGTCATGAAAGGCTTGGAATTCTTCTATTTTTCATAGTGGTTTTCTTGCATATTTTGATATCACCTGTTTACTGTGATCTTTTTGCATATATACATATATATATATATATATATATATATATATATATATATATATATATATATATATATATATATATATATATATATATATATATATATATATATATATATATATATATATATATATATATATATATATATATATATATATATATATATATTGGTAGAAGAAAATATTCAGAGAAGACACAACGTAATACCAGGGAAAACTCAAGGTTCTCCCCAGAGCTGAATATTTTCTTCTACCACTCCCTATTGAAATTATGCTTATTAATAGACAGAATACATTGACAGAAAACACAAACATGAACATGAATACATTGCACAATATATAAAGATTATGAATCTCTTCCAGCCTCGAAGCCGGACGCAAGCCCAGTACGCAGCATGAGCTTCCTCTGATGGCCACGCTGAGGCGCTGGAACATGAAAAGTGGCTGCCCTTGGGTCCCTGGTGGTGTCGATGAGTCTGGAACCCAGTTCTTAAGGAAACGTGTTGCATTTTTTCCCATGATCCCAAGGTCTCGATCCCACTGGAACAAATTGATACTGTTGGCTTATGTCCCTGTATCACGTGATCTTGCATCTCCTCTCTGTGGTCAGCAGCTCCTCCCCCGTCGCCCGACACGATGGATATATATATATATATATATATATATATATATGTCGTGCCGAATAGGTAAAATTAATTAGCAAGAACTCATTTAAAATTAAGTCCATTTCAAAATTTTCTCATATACGTTTAAAGACATATTTTTTCATTTATGTTAATGTAAAAATTATAATTTATAATTTATAATGTATATTAATGAAAATTATAATTTATAATATATATATATATATATATATATATATCTTGTAGGGGTAGTAGGTTGGTAGACAGCAATCGTCCAGGGAGGTACTACCACTTGCCAAGTGAATGTAAAACGAAAGCCTGTAATTGTTTTACATGATGGTAGGATTGCTGGCGTATTTTTCTGTCCTTCATAAACATGTAAGATTCAGGCAATTTGCTACTTCTACTTTACACTTAGGTCACACTAAACATTCATGTACAAGCATATATACACACACCCTCTGGGTTTTCTTCTATTTTCTTACTAGTTCTTGTTCTTTTTACTTTATCTCCACGTGGGAAGTGGAACAGAATTCTTCCTCCGTAATATGTGTGTCGTAAGAGGCGACTAAATGCCGGGAGCAAGGGTAACCCCTTCTCCTGAATATATATTACTAAATGTAAAAGGAGAAACTTTCGTTTTTCCTTTAGCCACCCTGCCTCGGTGGGAAACGGCCGACGTGTTGAAAGATATATATATATATATATATATATATATATATATATATATATATATATATATATATATATATATATATATATATATATATATATATATATATATATATATATATATATATATATATGATTTTTGTGAAATTATTGCGTATGGAATTATTTCCTGCAAAAATCATTCTGAACCTAACGAAAAAATATTTCATTGTGTTTGTTTATTATTAAATTATTGTAAACTTATCTAAACCGTGGGGGAGGGAGAGGACGTGCGTATATATAGTGAGCGTAGTGACATGGTGAGGTCAGGTTGAAGTTGACGGCTGAGAAGAGGTTGCATTTGAGAATGATTCGTTGAGCATGGTTCGCATTGCAGTGTGATCTGCTTGCTATGTAGGATAACAGTGAAGAAGTTTCCTGACGAGAGGTTCGCCATATTGTAGAAACCAAGTTGTTTTGGTTGAAACTTGAAATATAGGAAGGATATACCCAAGATTCTGGGCTTTTAAGTGTCCTCTTCCTGACGATGAGCCGTGCGGGCTCTGTAGTTAATTAAATGTGGGAATCTTACCCTGCTACTCATAAATCTATTAATTTCAAAACATATTTTCTATAAATGATTTCAAGTGTGAATCATTATTTTTTTATTAACACATAGGCCGCTTCCCACCAAGGCAAGTGGCCTGACAAAGAAAAACTTTCATCATCATTCACTCCATCACTGCCTTACCAGAGGCGTGCTTATACTACAGCTATAAAACTGCAACATTAACACTTCTCAGAGTGCCGGCATAAATGTTACTACCATATACCCAACAGCACGTCAAGTCCTAAAACCATTTGTTCCATTCGCCTCATCTAACACGCTCACGCGCCCTCGCACAAAACCTCCTTTACCCCCTCCCTCCAACCTTTTCTAGGCCGATCCCCTACCCCCGCCTTCCCTCCACTACAGATTTATACACTCTCGAAGTCATTATATTTTGCTCCGCTTCTAGTATATGTCCAAACCATCTCAACAACCCCTCCTCAGCTCTCCTAATGAACCCATGTCTCACACCCATACAAGAGTGTTGGTATAACTATACTCTCATACATTCCCCTCATCCCTTCATATACCCATCTGCTGACACATCCACTCCCCCAAATATCTGAACACATTCACCTCCTCCATACTCTCTCCCTCCAATCTGATATCCAATCTTCCATTATCTATATCCCATCACCTTACTCTTTCCTATTCACTTTTAATTTCCTCTTTACATACCCTACCAAACCCATCCACCAACCTCTGCAATCTTCTCTTCAGAATCCCCAAAAGCACAGTGTCATCAGCAAAGAGCAACTGTGACAACTCCCACTTTGTGTTAGATTCTTTAATCTTTTAACCCCACACCTCTTGCCAACACCCGGAGCCGAGCATTCACTTCTCTTACAACTCCATCTATAAATACTTGTTGAACAACCACGGTGACATCACACATCCCTGTCTAAGCCTACTTACTGGGAAATAATCTCCCTCTCGCCTACATACTCTAACCCAGCTCACTATCCTCGTAAAAACTTTTTAAATCGCTTTCAATAACCTACCCTTATTCCATACATTTGCAACATCTGCCACATTGCCCCTCTATCCACCCTATCATATGCCTAAATCCAATGCCACAAACACCTCTTTACTCCTTATCTAAATATTGTCTACCTCCATATGTTTCACTGCAAACACTTGGTCTACACACCCCTACTCTTCCTAAAGCCTCCTTGTTCATCCGCTATCCTGCTCTCCGTCTTACTCCTAATTTCTTCAATAATAACTCTACCATACACTTTACCAGGTATACTCAACAGACTTATTCCCATAGGTTTTACACTCTCTTTTGTCCCCTTTGTCTTTATACAAAGGGAATTCATACGTTCTCTGCCAACCCTAGTACCTTACCCTCTTCCATACATTTATTAAATAAAACATCAATCACTCTAAAACTATATCCCCACCTGCCTGCAGTAACATTTCTATCTTTATCCCATCAATCCCAGCTGCTTTCCCCCTTTCATTCTACTCACCCCCTCACAACTTCCCCCACATTAAAACTGGTTTTTCCTCCCCCCTTAAGATGTTTTCCCTTTTGCCCTATCAAAATCACAGCCCCTTTTTATCAACATTTAAAACCCAAAAATTTCCCCCTCCATCTTAATACCCTAACTCTCCTTTAACCCTTTTTTCGGGTGGGTACTTAGTGGGTTTTAGGCGGGTTTTTGGCGTGCTAGTCCTAAATTCTAGCCCCTAAAATCCCGGGAAACGGCGGTGGCCAAAATAAAAAGAAGGGTTTTCGGTCAGTGTGCGCAGAAAAAAAAATTGCAAAAATGAAATGAAAAAAAAAAACCCCACCATTTTTTTTTTAAAAAGCAATTTTGCAGTTTTTTTTCATGGTATTTATTGATGTATTCTCTTTTCTTGGTCTCATTTGATAAAGGGGGAAGATATATTAAAAAAAATAGAAAATGATTTGATTGGTTTGAAAAGCAAGCCCCTTGAAATTGAGTCAAAAAAAAAAATGTTCTTTTAGCGATGTTAAAGAGTAAAAAATTTTACCCATGGTAAACACAACAACTGGCAGTTAATTTTTCTTCACAAGTCCTTTTTTTATACCTTTTTTTCAATGATGCAGTTGTATACATAAAAAAATTTCCCCATTTTTTTGAAAAAAACCCCAAAAAGGAAACAAAAGAAATTAAGGGGGGGTGGAATACTAATGAACAAAAGATTTTTTTAGTGCCGGAATGTCTGCTTTTTTATTTTTTTCCCTATTTTGAAATTGATCGTTTGAAATTTTTGTGAAATTCCAAATTGCCTTTTTCCCTGACCACAATTTTGGGGAGTTAAAAAGGTAAATGGCGTTTTTGTATAATGATAGAAGAAATGGAGTTCTAGCGAAATAGCAAATTTTGTGGCGGAAATTGGAATTTTTTGAAAAAGGGGCCCAAAGGGGAAAACGCCAGCGAAAAATTTGGCTGTAACCCAAAGCAAAATTTCCCGAATTTTCATTAAATTTTCATTTTTTTTTGGGTTATGATGGGGAAAAAAATTTCTATCATTTCATAAAAAAAAAAATTTTTTTTTTTTTAAAAAATTTTGCCCTGAACGGTTTGAGACCTTACCCCGGGGGTTAAAACTCTCCTCTCCTATTTTTAACTGAAAAACCCCTTCTTTCCTATTTTCCCAACTTATTAATCTCCCCAAAACTTTTTCTTATTTTCAACAAAATTTGTTGATAACATCTCACCCACCCCCTCATTGCTCTTTTTTTACATTGCCACCACTCTTTAAACCCCCCTTTTTCTCTCCATATACTCCCCCTCCTGCATCACTTCTACTTTGTAAAACCCCCCTCATATGCTAACTTTTCTTACTCTCTCTTTACATCATCATTCCACCAGTCGCTCCTCTTCCCTCCCTGCACCCACTTTCCATAACCACAAACTTCTGCTGAATACTCTAGCACTTTTTCCCTAAATTTCCCCCATACATCTTCTCCCCCCACTGCCTATACTCCTCTCACTAGCCCATCTGTCCTCCAACAGTTGTTTATATCACCTATCTACCTCCTCCTTTTAGTTTATAAATCTTCATTTTCTCTTACTTGCTGTTTCCTTGTATCCCATCTACCTTACTCACTGTAGCTACAACTGAAAAGTGATCTGATACTTATCTGTGGCCTCTATAAAGATGTACATCCTGAAGTCTACCCAACAGTCTTTTATCTACCAATATGTAGTCCCAAAAAACTACTATCATGTCGCCTATATCATATCTGTATACTTATTTATCCTTTCTTAAAATATGTGTTACCTATAACCCAAACCCCCCCTTTTTATACAAAGTTCAACCCAAAAGCTCCATTATCATTTACACCTGGTACCCCAAACTTACCTTTCACACACTTTCTAAATGCTTCCCACTTTTTTGCATTTAGGTCCCCCAAAATTTCTTTTCACTTGGCTCAAAAATTCCTACAAAACTTCCTAACATCTCCCCCAAAATTTTTCTCTCTCTTCTTTCATTCCTCTTTCTCCAGGTGCATATGCACTTATTATGACCCACTATATCCAACCCCTTTTTTTAATCCACATATCCTGAATTTTTACATTTATGTCCCCCTTTTTTCTCTCCATAACTGATCCTTCACCCTTATTGCTCCCCTTTCTTAACTCCCCCCTCCCTCAGATACTCCAGACTTAATCCCATTTATTTCTCCCCCCTGAAACTCCCCCCCTACCCCCTTCAGCTTTGTTTCACTTATGGCCAGACATCCAACTTCTTTTCATTCATAACATTTGCAATCATCTCTTCTTTTTCATCTGCACTACATCCACGACATTCAAGCATCCCAATTTTATGAAGTTTTTTCCCTTTTCTTGTTTTTTGTAATTTATACAGGAGAAGGGGGGTTCTAGTCCATTGCCCGGCATTTTGTCGCTTCGACACAGATTATGGAGGAAGAATTCTGTTCCACTTCCCCATGGAGATAAGCAGAAATAAACAGAACAAGAACTAGAAGAAAATAGATGAAAAACCCAAAGGGGGTTTTTATACAGGACCTGTTCGGGGCCTGCTCCAAACCCCGCCCCTTTATGTAAGTGTATTTTTTAAATGCTTTTGTAAGTTTATTTTTTTGGGGGCTAAAAAGGACTAGTTCTTTTTTTATTCCTTTTGGGAATAAATTCGTTTGGGAATGGCATTGAACAGCATTCTGAACGAAAATCAGAAAACCGGGGTCACGATATGCTTGTCAGTGACCCCCGTTTCTTATGGTTCCAACCGCCCTTATGTAAGTTTATTTTTTTTTAAAGTTTTATAAGTGTATTTTTTTGGGGGCTAAATGGACTAGTCTACTTTTCATTTTTTATGGAATAAATTTGTTTGTAATGGCACTTGAACAGCATTCTGGAATGAAAAATAATGAAAACCGGGGTCCACTGTACATGCATGTGTAGTGTTACCTAAGTGTAAGTAGAAGTAGCAAGACATACCTGCATCCTTGCATGTTTATGAGACAGAAAAAGAGACCAGCAATCCTACCATCATGCAAAACATTACAGGCTTATGTTTCACACTTATTAGGTAGGACGTGAGTACCTCCTGGGTGGTTGCTGTCTACGCATATATAGTCACTGGACACTTCATCAGAACTGATATTAGGCTTCTGGAAGCTGGTTGTTGTGAATGTGGACTTATAAATATGCTGAGTCAGGGTATGGCTGCTGTCAAAATGACATATTATACCATCACTCACCACCCTCTGCCTGTCAACACCCATGGGGTCCCATGTCTCTTCCCCACAGTCCTTCCTACCTACTTCCTACCTACTTACCTACCTACTTACCTGCTTTTACCTACTTTCTTACCTACTTACCTCTTACCTACTTGCCTACCACTTGCCACTCTACTTACTTGCCAACCTACTTACTTACCTACCTACTTACTTACCTACCTACTTACCTACTTACTTACCTACTTATTTTCTTTCATTCTTTTTCTTTTCTTCCTTCTAGTATCCTGGGCATTGCTTCGGTCACAAACTCCTCAAAACCATGAAATTCATCTTCACTGACACTTCCATCTGTGTTAGAGTTATCACTTGGGAAGAGAAGAGTCCCAGATTCGGGAGTCAGATATTTCTTACCGCTAGGCATGCTGAACAAGGACTACTGAAATAGCGTTCCAACAATGCACCACTGGCTCCCGATTTTTTATATGATGTACACTGACCACACAGACCCATTTCTCTCACATGTGGGCCTACTGAGCTTTCTCCTGCTTGATTTGAGGCCACTAGAATTTATGCGTCATAATACGTCCGAAACAGTGGCTCATGACACGTATATATATGACCGAAACAGTCAAAGGGTTAAGAGAGTGGTGAAGGAATGTAAAAGGAGAGCAAATGAGGGAGTGGGTGAGATGTATCAACAAATTTTGCTGAGAATAAGAAAACGTTTTGGAGCAAGATTAATAAGTTGAGAAAGCCTAGAGAACAAATGGATAAGATTGTTAAAAAATAGGAGAGGAGAGTTTTTAGATGGAGAGTTGGAAATATCAAGAATATGGAGGGTATATTTTGAGGAACTGTTTAATGTTGATGAAGATATGGAAGCTGTGATTTCATGCATTGGGCAGGGAGGTATAACATTTGTAGGAGTGAGGAAGAGCCAGTTGTGAGTGTGGGGGAGGTGCATGAGGCAGTGGGTAGAATGAAACTGGGTGAAGCAGCCTGGATTGATGGGATAAAAGCAGAAATATTAAAAGTAGGTGGGATGTAGTTTTGGAATGGTTGGTGCTTTTATTTAATGTATGAAAGAAGGGAAGGTACCTAGGGATTGCCAGAGAATGAGTATAGTTCCTTTGTATAAAGACAAAGGGAAAAGGGTGTAAAAATTATAGGGGAATAAGCCTGTTGAGTATACAGAGGTCCCTCGACTTTCGGTGATTCTGACTATCTGTGATTTTGAATTTCAAGCGCTTTTCTCGGTCAGTTTTTCCCTCGTCTATCGGTCATTCCCTCGACTATTGGTCCGTACCAGACCTGTCCACTTGCACGCACTTGCGCGCCTTGCTGTGCAGGACGCCAGTCTAGCGTTGTTCACCATTGAGAGAACATTACCCAACGTGCTCTTTCAAACATTTCACAATAAATTTATTGTGTTTATTGCTGGTTTAGTGATTGTCACTGTGAAATAAGTCACCATGGGTCCAAAGAAGCTTCACAGGTCGATAAAGGCTATAGCACCAGCCAGTGATAAAGTGTAGCATTAACAGTGTAACAATGGAAATAAGTCACTGTCTGACATTTTTGGGTTATCCTAGGTTTTCTACACATATTCTGCTATGTATAATAATCTATGTATAACTGGATTTGTGTATACCTGAATAAACTTACTTAAGTAAGTTAAGCGATTAATCGATAGAAAATGATGACACGAAACTTAACTCCTACAATGTTGTTTGAGGAATATAGGGACACTGACAAGAGTGCCGCCCTCTGCCACCATCTCCTCCAAGGTAAGTGTAAGTATTTCTTATTTATATAAGTGTGAATATTTCTTATTTATAAATTAAAGTGTTAATATTTCTTATCTATAAATTATACACATTGTTTGTGTGATAGTGGTGGTGGCTTTCTGCTGCCAACGACCACCACCATGGCTTATGGTCAGTGGCCCTTATACCCAACAACAACAAACACACTACCACCAGTCCTTACATTCGGAATGACATGTTTTATTCATTCTAGAGTTTATATCATGTTTCTATGTTATTAATATTGTTTATGTCATATTAGATGAATTGTGCTAGATAAATAAGCTGTAGAGTTTATATTATTGTCATATTGAAGGACTATCTTGTCCTGCCTCCAAACAAACTCTCCCGACTCACTCATACGTCAACAAGAGTCTTCAATAAAGGTAAAACTTATTTAACCCTTTGACTGTCGGAGGCCCCTCTCTCAAACTGTCATTCTATGTCGGGAAATATTAGAAAAAAAAAATTTCTTATCAAAATGTTAAGATTATTTTTCTGATTGTTTAAATCCCCCAAAAAAATTTTTGCGATCAGTACTTACCGAGATATAGAGGCATAAAGTTGGCAAAAAATGAGCCATATATGGCAACAGCGGCAAATGCCACTCACCTGGTAAACTTTGGTTTACTTCCTTTCTTAGGTTTCTTGTTTTTTTCACTATTTTATTTTTTTACGTAACTTATGTGGCCTGTGAGACCAAAGTAAGGTGCAATGTATATATATACACTCGTTGTATGCAACACAATAATCGCACAAACATTAGTATCATTATATTGTTTACAAAACTTGTTTACACCAACCAACAATAATTTTTTTTTTATATTACTATTGTTCTATAATATATACAGTGGTACCTCGAGTTACGATATTTTTTCGTTCGAGAATGTTGTTCAAGTGCCATTACCAAACGAATTTATCCCCATAAGGAATAATGTAAAATAGACTAGTCCTTTTACACCCCCAAAAATATACTTACAAAAGCATTTAAAAAAATAAACTTACATAAAAGGGCGATTTTGGGGACCATCGTAACTCAATTTACCACTGTATACAGTCATCCCTTGGTTTTCGCTTGTCCCAGTTTTCGCCGATTTTGGTTTTCGCCGACTTTTTTCAGGGAAAATTTGTCTTAGTTTTCGCCGATTGTTTTAGTTTTCGCCGACCATATGGGACCTGTCCACTAGTGCCGCGCACATACAAAGGCCGTAGGCCCGCCACCCATGCACCTCCCACGCACATTGTCACGCAGTCTAGCATTGTTTATGCTTGAGTGAACATCACCCCAGGAGTTTATACAAAACATTTATTAACAATTCATTGTTTTTGGCCCTTGATTATAGTGTGTGACTACTAAATAAGCTACCATGGGCCCAAAGAAAGCTATTAGTGCCAGTTCTTTGGTAAAGAAAGTGAGGAACACTGTAGAATTGAAGAAAGAAATAATATAAAAATATGATAGTGGTGTACGTATTGCCGAGCTCGCCAGGATATACAAGAAAAACCCATCAACCATCAGTTCCATTGTGGCAAAGAGAAAGAAAATCACGGAAGCTAATGTTGCGAAAGGGGTGAATACGATAACGAAACAGAGATCACAAACAATGGAAAATATGGAGAAATTGTTATTGGTGTGGATAAACCAAAAACTGCTAGCGGGTGATAGTGTTGTGCAATCCATCATATGTGAAAAAGCAAGGCTGTTGCATGCCGATCTTGTAAAGAAAATGCCTGGAACCAGTGTTGAGGTTTATGAATTTAAGGCCAGCAAAGGCTGGTTCGAAAACTTCAAGAAGCGAACTGGCATACACAGTGTTGTAAGGCATGGTGAGGGTGCCAGTTCAGATAAAGATGGGGCTGAAAAATTTGTGCGTGAGTTTAAAGAATATGTAGAGGCAGAAGAATTTAAACCCCAACAAGTGTTTAATTGTGACGAAACAGGCCTCTTTTGGAAGAAAATGCCAAGGAGGACCTACATCACACAGGAGGAAAAGGCAATGTCAGGACACAAGCCTATGAAAGACAGGCTAACTCTTATGTTATGTGGAACGCTAGTGGGATTTAAAAGTGAAGCCTTTACTCGTGTATCACTCTGAAAATCCAGAGTGTTCAGCAAATACAGTGTTGACAAAGGTAAATTGTGTGTGTTTTGGAAGTCTAATGCTAAGGCATGGGTCACTAGGAAATTTTCCTGGAATGGTTTAATCAAGTGTTTGGCCCCAGTGTAAAGAAATATCTATTGGAGAATAAATTGCCACTAAGTGCCTCCTGGTAATGGACAATGCTCCTGATCATCCTCAAGACTTGGAAGACCAAATGCCTAAGGAATTCAGATTTGTAAAAGTGAAGTTCTTGCCTCCTAACACCATCCTCTCCTCCAGCCCATGGACCAGCAGGTCATTGCAAACTTTAAAAATGTACACCAAAGCAATGTTTCAAAGGTGCTTTGATGTAACCTCAGACACTAGATTGACCTAAAAGAGTTCTGGAAGGGTCACTTCGATATCTTCCATTGCATAGGCCTTATAGATAAAGCTTGGCAGGGAGTGACCTCCAGGACGATGAACTCTGCTTGGAAAGTTGTGGCCAGATTGTGTACAAGAGAGGATTTTGAAGGGTTTGAAGCTAACCCTGATGAGCCTATGGAAGTTGTGGAAAGTATTGTGGAATTGGGGACTTCTATGGGGTTGGATGTGAATGGAGAGGATGTGGAAGAGTTGGTGGAGGACCACAATGAAGATCTAACCACTGAAGAGCTGCAAGAGCTTGAGCTGCAACAACAACAAAACAGATCTGAGGAAATTGCTTCAGTGGAGGAAGAAAGATGTAAGGTGCCTTCTTCAGAGATTAAGGAGATTTGTGCAATGTGGAGTAGGGTGCAATCATTTGTGGAGGAACATCACCCTGACAAAGATGTTGCAATCCGTGCTGGCTACTTTTACAATGACAATTCCATGTCCCATTTTAGGGACATTTAAAAACCGCCAGATACAGAGCTCTCTGGAGAGATATTTAGTGCCACAGGTGTGCAGTGAATCACAAGCTGGTCCTAGTGGGATTAAAAGACAAAGAAGGAAGTGACCCCAGATGAGGACTTGGTACCTAGAGTCCTTATGGGGATTCCCTTCCAAAATTAGGTTTCTACCCTCTCCTCCTATCTCTCTTCCATCCAACAACATCAGTCTTCAGTAAGGGTAAGTGCCACATGTAAATCTATCTTTAAGGCCCCAAATTTTTTTTTCCAAACCTGGGTTTCTGAAACGGATTAATTGATTTTCTATTATTTCTTATGGGGAAAATAGTTTTGGTTTTCGCCGATTTTAGTTTTAGCCATCCATCTGGGACGTTAAAACTGAAACCAGGGATGACTGTACACATATACAGTCATCCTCCGTTCTGTATCTCTGTTTTCGGGACAGTCATCCCTCGGTTTTCGTGTTTTAAACCGTTCCTGAGGGATGCACTAAAACTGAAACACACGAAAACTGAGCCATTTTCCCCATAAGAAATAATGGAAATTCAATTAATCCGTTTCAGACACCCAGAGTATAACAAAAAATAATTTTTAGAGATTAAATATAGATTTACATACAGAAAAGAATAACAAATAAATATAAAGCACTAATAACATGTATAAATGAACATTTAACATCACACTTACTTTTATTGGCGACTCTTGTTGGTGTATGGAAGATGGAGAGGAGAGAGGAGGCGAGTTATTGTTGGGAGGCAGGACAAAATGCTTCAATTTGACACTAATATCAGCTCTACGGCTTATTTATCTATCACAATTCATCTAATATGACATAATAAACAATATAAATAACATAAAAACGTGATATACACTCTAGAATGAATAAAATATGTGTCTCATTACGAATGTGGTGGTGGGCATACTCAGTCCAGCTATGAAAACATCTTCCTATTCTTTCCTCCTTCAGACGCATTAGTATAAGAGAAAACGGAGTTTGTAATGCTAACTGCATTAGATCACTTATTTCCAGTCGCTTCAAGGTGAACAGGAATCATTCCTGTCCAAGCTGGCTGGTAACAACAATAGCAGCAGCAAAAACAACAACAACTGGTTTGTTGACAAAACTACCGAAACTTCTACACTCTCATTCTCTCTTGTTTATTCATTTAATCTTGTTTACTCACCTCTCACTCTACATTAAGACTGCCTCTTACCACCACTGCCTCTCACCACCACTGCCTCTCATCACCACTGTCTCACCACCACTGCCTCTCATCACCACTGCCTCTCACCACCACTGCCTCTCACCACCACTGCCTCTTACCACCACTGCCTCTCACCACCACTGCCTCTCACCACCATTGCCTCTCACCACCACTGCCTCTCACCACCACTGCCTCTCACCACCACTGCCTCTCACCACCACTGCCTCTCACCACCACTGCCTCTCACCACCACTGCCTCTCACCACCACTGCCTCTCATCACCACTGCCTCTCACCACCACTGCCTCTCACCACCACTGCCTCTCACCACCATTGCCTCTCATCACCACTGTCTCACCACCACTGCCTCTCATCACCACTGCCTCTCATCACCACTGCCTCTCACCACCACTGCCTCTCACCACCACTGCCTCTCACCACCACTGCCTCTCACCACCACTGCCTCTCACCACCACTGCCTCTCACCACCACTGCCTCTCACCACCACTGCCTCTCATCACCGCCTCTACCACCGCTTCTTTCCAGTCGCTTCAAGGTGTGAACAGGAATCATTCCTGTCCAGGCTGGCTGGTAGCAACAGCAGCAGCAGCAGCAACAACAACAACTGGTTTGTTGACAAAACTACCGAAACTTCTACACTCTCATTCTCTCTCGTTTATTCATTTAATCTTGTTTACTCACCTCTCACTCTACATTAACCTTTTGACTGTCGGAGGCCCCATTCTGAAACTGTCATTCTATGTCGGAAAATTTTTGGAAAAAAAATAAATTATTTTTTCTTATGAAATGATAGAGAATCTTTTCCCGATTGTAATGACACCAAAAGTTTGAAATTTGATTGAAAACGTACGGAATTACGCTCTCGCAAAGTTAGCGATGTCAGTGATATATACGCATCGGCAATTTCGCTGACTTTGAGCCCTATTTTAGGCCAATTCCATTGGGACAGTCGACCAAATTCATAGCTATTTCTTTAGAACTCCATTTGTTCAATCGATTGAGTACAAGAAATCACCAATTTACCGATTTCAACTACCCAATAAAGTGGTCAGAAAATGGCAATTTTGCCAATTTCATGCAAAATAAAAAAGATGTCAATTTCAAAATAGGGTCCAGAATAAACAATGCAGACATCCCTAGCACTAAAATAAGATGTTATCTGTTCATTAGTCATGTCTTTAGGCCCCTCTTACATTACTCTTGCTTTCTATTTTGATTTTTTATTCACACAAAAAATAGAAGATTTATTGTTATGCAGACTATTGCATTATTGTAAAAACTGTATAAATAATATCTGTGCACTTGTGAAAGAATATTAGACTCACCAGTTGATGTGTATTGGACGCATGGTGTGATTTGTTTACTTTTGAACATTGGCAAAAATCGAACATTTCCGCTACTTTGAGCTCAATTTCAAGATGGTTTACATCATGAAACTAATCAAAATCATCTCTATTCCTGTAATATGTTTTCCATTCTATCAAATGAGTCCATGAAAAAGAGAATATAACCATAAATACTATACGAAAATACACCTCAAAGACGGCGTTTTAATTCAAAAACACTGTCGGATTTTTTTTTTTCTCATTATGTACTGCTTCCTGCAGGATTTTTTTTTATACTGCGCAAACTGACCACACAGACCCATTCTCTCACATGTGGGCCTACCAGCTTTCTCCTGCTTAATTTGAGGCCGCTAGAATTTAGGCGTATAAATACGTCCGAAACATTGGCTCGTAAGACGTATATATACGTCCGAAATAGTCAAAGGGTTAAGACTGCCTCTTACCACCACTGCCTTTCATCACCACTGCCTCTAACACTGCCTCAACCAACAAACAAGCACCACTGCCTCTCATCACCACTGCCTCTCACCACCATTGCCTCTCATCACCACTACCTCTCACCACCATTGCCTCTCATCACCACTGCCTCTCACCACTGCTTCTCACCACCACTGCCTCTCACCACCACTGCCTCCCATCACCACTGCCTCTCACCACCACTACCTCCCATCACCACTGCCTCTCATCACCACTGCCTCTCATCACCACTGCCTCTCACCACCACTGCCTCTCACCACCACTGCCTCTCATCACCACTGGCTCTCACCACTTTGCTACGATTTCTTTCTTTAAGTCTATGGTGTTCCTCACTTTCTTTACCAAAGGACTGACACTAGGAGCTATCTTTGCTCCCGTGGGGGCATATTTAGCAGTCACACACAATAATCAAGGGCCAAAAACAATGGATTGTTAAGAAATGTTTTGTATGAACTCGCAGGATAATGTTCACTCAACCAGAAACAATGCTACACTGCCTGAGAATGTGTGTGGGAGGCGGGCTTGGGCTTTGTATGTGCGCTGGGCACTGGACAGGGTTCCGGACCAAGCACGAAAATGGACGGAATCACACGAAAACAGAGGTCAATTTTCCCTGAAAAAACTGCACGAAAACTGAAATACACGAAAACAGAGATACATGAAAATGGAGGGATGACTGTATTTCAGTTTTCATGTAGTTTTTTCGTGGAAAATTGACCTCTGTTTTCGTGTGATTCCCTCCGTTTTCGTGCTCAGTCCGGAACCTGTCCACCAGTGCCGCGCACATACAAAGGCCGTAGGCCACCACCCACGCACCTCTCATGCACATTGTCACGCAGTCTAGCATTGTTTACGCTTGAGTGAACATCACCCCAGGAGTTTATACAAAACATTTATTAACAATTCATTGTTTTTGGGCCTTGATTATTGTGTGTGACTACTAAATAAGCTACCATGGGCCCAAAGAAAGCTCCTAGTGCCACTTCTTTGGTAAAGAAAGTGAGGAACACCATAGAACTGAAGGAAGAAATAATAGAAAAATATGATAGTGGTGTATGTATTGCCGAGCTCGCCAGGATATACAAGAAAGCCCCCAACAACCATCGGTTCCATTGTGTATAAGAGAAAAGCAATCACTGACGTTAATGTTGCGAAAGTGGTGAATACAATAACGAAACAGAGATCACAAACAATAGAAAATATGGAGAAATTGTTGTTGCTGTGGATAAACCAAAAACTGCTAGTGGGTGATAGTGTTGTGCAATCCATTATACGTGAAAAAGCAAGGCAGTTGCATGCCGATCTTGTCAAGAAAATGCCTGGAACCAGTGATGTTGATGTTGATGAATTTAAGGCCAGCAAAGGCTGGTTTGAAAAATTTAAGAGGCGAACTGGCATACACAGTGTTGTAAGGCATGGTGAGGCTGAAAATTTCAAACCCCAACAAGTGTTTAATTGTGACAAAACAGGCCTCTTTTGGAAGAAAATGCCAAGGAGGACCTACATCACACAGGAGGAAAAGGCAATGCAAGGACACAAGCCTATGAAAGACAGGCTAACTCTTATGTTGTGTGGTAACGCTAGTGGGGATTTCAAAGTGAAGCCTTTACTCGTGTATCACTCTGAAAATCCCAGAGTGTTCAGGGACTACAGTGTTGACAAGAGTAAATTGTGTGTGTTTTGGAAGTCTAATGCTAAGGCATGGGTCACTAGGGAAATTTTCCTGGAATGGTTTAATCAAGTGTTTGGCCCCAGTGTGAAGAAATATCTATTGGAGAATAAATTGCCACTTAAGTGCCTCCTGGTAATGGACAATGCTCCTGGTCATCCTCAAGACTTGGACGACCAAATGTCTAAGGATTTCAAATTTGTAACAGTGAAGTTCTTGCCTCCTAACACCACGCCTCTCCTCCAGCCCATGGACCAGCAGGTCATTGCAAACTTCAAAAAACTGTACACCAAAGCAATGTTTCAAAGGTGTTTTGATGTGACCAGTGACACTAAATTGACCCTAAAAGAGTTCTGGAAGGATCACTTTGATATCTTCCATTGCATAGGCCTTATAGATAAAGCTTGGCAGGGAGGGACTTCCAGGACGATGAACTCTGCTTGGAGAAAGTTGTGGCCAGATTGTGTCCCAGAGAGGGATTTTGAAGGGTTTGGGGCTGGTCCAGAGGAGCCTGTGGAAGCTGTGGAAAGTATTGTGGCATTGGGGAATTGCATGGGGTTGGATGTGAGTGGCGAAGATGTGGAAGATTTGGTGGAGAACCACAATGAAGATCTAACCACTCAAGAGCTGCAAGAGCTTGAGCTGCAACAACAACAAAACAGATCTGAGGAAATTGCTTCAGTGGAGGAAGAGAGATGTAAGGTGCCTTCTTCAGAGATTAAGGAGATTTGTGCAATGTGGAGTAGGGTGCAACCATTTGTGGAGAAACATCACCCTGACAAAGATGTTGCAATCCGTGCTGGCTACTTTTACAATGACAATTCCATGTCCCATTTTAGGGACATTTTAAAGTGCCGCCAGACACAGAGCTCTCTGGAGAGATATTTAGTGCCACAGGTGTGCAGTGACTCTCAAGCTGGTCCTAAGACAAAGAAGGGAAGTGACCCCAGATGAGGACTTGGTACCTAGAGTCCTTATGGAGGGATTCCCTTCCAAAATTAGGTCTCTACCTCTCCTCCTATCTCTCTTCCATCCAGCAACATCAGTCTTCAGTAAGGGTAAGTGCCACATTCATTTCATTCATTTGTGCATGTAAATCTATCTTTAAAGCCCCCCAAATTTTTTTTTTCCAAACTTCTGGGTTTCTGGAACGGATTAATTTAATTTCCATTATTTCTTACGGGGAAAATGGTTTCAGTTTTCGTGTGTTTCAGTTTTAGTGCCTCCCTCAGGAACGGATTAAACACGAAAACGGAGGGATGACTGTATACCTGGAGTCTACCTGGAGAGAATTCCAGGGGTCAACGCCCCCGCGGCCCGGTCCGTGACCAGGCCTCCTGTTGGACCAGAGCCTGATCAACCAGGCTGTTACTGCTGGCTGCACACAGTCCAACGTACGAACCACAGCCTGGCTGGTCAGGTACCGACTTTAGGTGCCTGTGCAGTGCCTGCTTGAAGACAGCCAGGGGTTTGTTGGTAATCCCCCTGATGTATGCTGGGAGGCAGTTGAACATTTTTGGGCCCCTGACACTTATTATGTTGTCCCTCAACGTGCTAGTGGCACCCCTGCTCTTCATTGGGGGGATGTTACATCGCCTGCCGAGTCTTTTGCTTTCGTAGGGAGTGATTTTTGTGTGCAAGTTTGGTACTAAGCCCTCGAGAATTTTCCATGTGTATATAATAATGTATCTCCCACCTGCGTTCTAGAGAGTACAGGTTTAGGAACTTCAAGCGTTCCCAGTAGTTGAGGTGGTTTATCGCACTTATGCGTGCGGTGAAGGTTCTCTGCACATTTTCAAGGTCAGCAATTTCACCCGCCTTGAAAGGTGCAGTTAGTGTGCAGCAATATTCCAGCCTAGATAGAACAAGCGATCTGTAAAGTGTCAACATGGGCTTGGCATCCCTGGTTTTGAAGGTTCTCATTATCCATCCTGTCATTTTTCGAGCAGATGCAATTGCTACTTTGTTATGGTCCTTGAAGGTGAGATCCTCTGACATGATCACTCCCAGGTCTTTGACATTAGTTTTTCGCTCTATTGTGTGGTTGGAATTAGTTTTGTACTCCGATGAGATTTTAATTTCTTCACGTTTTCCGTATCTGAGTAATTGAAATTTCTCATCATTGAACTTCATATTGTTTTCTGCAGCCCATTTAACCTTTGACTGTTCGGTCGATTCGTCTTACGAGCCACTGTTTCGGACGTATCTATACGCCTAAATTCTAGCGGCCTCAAATCAAACAGGAGAAAGCTGGTAGGCCTACATGTGAGAGAATGGGTCTGTGTGGTCAGTGTGCGAGTATAAAAAATCGGGCAGCCAGTGGTGCATTGTGGGAACACCATTTCAGTAGTCCTTGTTCAGCATGCCTAGCGGTAAGAATTATCTGACTCCTTGGCGCATCTGGGACTCTTCTCTTCCCCAGTGATAGCTCTAACACAGATGGAAGTGTCTCTGAAGATGAATTTCATGGTTTTGAGGAGTTTGTGACCGAAAGCAATGCCCAGGATACCAGAAGGAAGGAAGGAAAAAGAAAGAAAGAAGGAAGGAAGGAAAGATGAGAGGAAGGAAGGAAGGAAGGAAAGAAGAGATGAAAGGAAGGAAGGAAGGAAAGAAGAGATGAAGAAGAAGAAGGAAGGAGGAAGAAGGAAGAGAAAGAAGAGAAAGGAAGAAGGAAAGAAAGAAGGAGAGATGAAGAGGAAGGAAGGAGAAGAAGAAGGAAGGAGAGATGAGAGGAAGGAAGAAATGTAAAAAGGAAGGTTAGAAGGAAAAGGGGGAAGGAAGGAATGAGGAAGGAATGAAGGTCGGAATGATGACAAGACACAACAACCAGCCCAGAAGCTTATAGCAGTTCTAGGAAAATTTTCCCGTGACTATGTGTGTATATAGAAACCAGAAGGAAGAAAGGAAGGACGAGATGAAAGGTAGGAAGGTAGGGAGGTTTAAAGGGAGGTACGTACGTAGGAAGGAAGGGGAAGGAAGGGGAAAGGGGAAAGGGAAGGGGGAAAGGGAAAGGGAAGGGAAAGGGAAAGGGAAAGGAAAAGGAAGGGGAAAGGGAAAGGAAAAGGAAAAAAAGGAAGGAAAAAAAGGGGAAGGAAGGGAAGGAAGGGGAAGGGGAAGGGGAAAGGGAAGGGGAAGGAAGGAAGGAAAAAGAAGGGAAGGAAAGGAAGGAAGGAAGGAAGGGGAAAGGGAAAAGAAGGGAAGGAAGGAAGGGAAGGAAGAGAAGGGGAAAGGGAAAGGGAAGGGGAAAAAAGGAAGGGAAGAAAGGAAGGGGAAAGGAAAGGGAAGGGGAAGGGAAGGGGAAAGGGGAGGAAGGTAAGGAAGGGGAAAGGGAAAGGGAAAAGAAGGGAAGGAAAGAAGGGGAAAGGGAAAGGGGAAAGGGAAAGGGAAAGGGAAAGGGGAAAGGGAAGGGGAAAGGGAAAGGGAAAGGGAAAGGGAAAGGGAAAGGGAAGGGGAAAGGGAAAGGGAAAAGGAAGGAAGGAAGGAAGGAAGGAAGGGAAGGGGGGGGAAGGAAGGAAGGAAGGAAGGAAGGAAGGAAGGAAGGAAGGAAGGGAAAGGGAAAGGGAAAGGGAAAGGGAAAGGGAAAGGGGAAAGGGAAGGGGAAAGGGAAAGGGAAGGGGAAAGGGAAAGGGAAAGGGAAAGGGAAAGGGAAAGGGAAAGGGAAGGGGAAAGGGAAAGGAAAAAGGAAAGGGAAAGGAAAGGGGGGGAAGGAAGGAAGGGGAAGGAAGGAAGGGAAGGGAAAGGGGAAAGGGAAGGGGAAGGAAGGAAGGGGAAAGGGAAGGGGAAGGGGAAGGAAGGGGGAAAGGGAAGGGGAAGGAAGGGGAAGGAAGGGAAAGGAAAGGGAAAGGAAAGGGAAGGAATGTAGGTAGGAAGGAATGTAGGTAGGAAGGAATGGTGGGGTAGGGAAGGAATGTAGGTAAAAGGGAAAGGGAATTGGTAGGAAGGAATGTAGGTAGGAAGGAATGTAGGTAGGAAGGAATGTAGGTAGGAAGGAATGTAGGTAGGGGAAAGGGAAAGTAGGTAGGAAGGAATTTGGGGGAAAAGGGAAAGGAAAAGTAGGGGAGGAAGGGAAAGTAGGTAGGGAAAGGAAAAGTATAGGAAGGAATGTAGGTAGGGAAAGGGAAAGTAGGTAGGAAGGAATGTAGGTAGGAAGGAATGACTACCCAGACGACCATCAACCTAGGAAAACTACCTAACACAACTGCCTGCTACTACTTTGAAGAAAAAATGCTTAGGGAAAAGATGTTTTTTCTGTGTTTATACAAAAACACCCACAAAAAAGCAGACACACTCCGTTTTATTTTGAGGAATGTAAAAAACCACTGTGCATGGAACCATGTTTCAAAGAGTTCCACAAGCTGCAGAACATCTATGAACATGTCCAGTGAATGACATTTGTATAAAGGGAAAAAAATCGGGTTTGAATATTAACCATCCCAGAGGGCTTATCTGTAACCGAAAAAAAATCAAACCGATTCTATTATTCCCCCAAGAAATAATGGATATAAAATTAATTCATTCCAGACTTCCAAAAGTAGTAAAATAAAATTTTTTTTCAACATAAAAAATGCATTCCCCCACACAACTTTATGAACAATAATGAAATACATGGAAAAAGTACAAAACAAGTCACTTACATTTATTGAAGAGTTGTTGATTTTGGAAGACGGAGGAA